>JAAGKR010004955.1:2500-55585 GCA_011419295.1 Clarias macrocephalus
GTAACAAAAAAGGAGCTTTCCAGAGAAATAAGAACCTTTTGTTTCATCTTATATAAAAGTAATAGTGTTCCAACATCTTTGAAACCTTATTAAGAATGAATGTAAGTGGTTATATACTCTGTGACTGTGAGTGTATACTGTATGAATATACAGCAAGTGTGTATACACGACCAGCCAGTCCAGTTTGGACATAATTTCTAATTTCATGATTTTAATTCCGTTCTACATTATAAATTTGTAAATCCTTCATAACGGCTCTAATCTGAGTTTCTGTTTGTGCGTTGAATGTATATACTCTATGACTGCGAGCATTTATACTCCATGACTGGAGAGTGTATACATAAAGACTGTGAGTGTATATACTCTATGACTGTGAGCATTTATTCCCCATGATTTTGAGTGCATATACGCCATGAATGTGACTGTATACACTCCACAACTCCTCGACTGAAAGCATTTATACTCCTCGACTGTGAGTGTATATACTTCGTGACTGTGATGCCATCATTTTGACAGAATTGTGTTGCTCTGTGAGAGATCAAATAAGCCAGTGAGTAGATAAAGTATTCATCTCCTCTTCTCTTGTGTACAGGCTGGCATATGAAGCTGTAGCGGTTTTAATTGTCCCCCTTCCTCAGCAGTTACAAAGCAACTACTTAAAATATATTGAGAAGCACTCTGTTTGCAGCGAGAATGCCAAAGGTGCTCTCTCTCTCTCTCTCTCTCTCTCTCTCTCTCTCTCTCTCTCTCTCTCTCTCTCTCGCACACACACACACACTATAAACACTGTAGGATAATTATAGCTTGTTGTTTTTTACACTGAAAATGTCTTTATGATGTCATTTCCTTTGTGTACAGAGTACCACACGTTCCCATTTCTAAACATAAAGAGAGGCTTTTTTTTCATCAGCGACATTTAAACACCCCCAGTTCTTTCTCTGGGGTTGCCAGCATACTCTAGTTGCCGAGTCTTGTTATTATCACTGACTTTGGGCTTGTTTAGTTGAAAGATAGTCATAATTTTCTAAAGTTATATATAGTAGTTTTGACCCATTTTTTTTTGTTTCGATGTTCATTTCAGTTGTATCATCATCATCATCATCATCATCATCATCATCATCATCATCATAGTGATAGCAGTGGAATAACAGTAGTCGTTGTACCCATGTCTCTGTGGGTGCGACATTTATCTAATCTGCCTCCCTTTATACGGCCTGATTTTTTTTTTCTTCTGCATTGTGTTGTCACAGCAACTAAACATTGTGCTCAAGCCAGGATTTCGAGAGTACAGATGGGGGATGAAGATAATGGGGTTATAAGTGGCTGTTATGCTAAATGATTAGGTGGGAGAGCAAACCTCCAATTGAAGCATTTTCATAGATGACTTTAAACAAAATACGGGGACTAGATACATCCATGTATTAATGTTTTAAAAGTGTGGTCATGTTTAACAAGGGAGAAATAAAACTCTTGGGGAACAGAAAAGTAAACAGTGATGAGCTGGTGTGATGTGGCCTGGTGAGAAGCAGAGTTTCAGCAGCATTTATCATGCACTGTTGGAATGTTTTGGCTTGAAAAGTAATGTCCAAATGATTGTCCATGTGCACGACATGAAACCATTTGATGTGAAGTGGAAACTCATTAGTGCACATCTTTTTTTTTTCTTTTCTTTTTTCTTTTTAACTGTCCGCAATCAGTGACAGATTTTTGCCTCTACAGCAGTCTGCACATTGCACCACATCCTCAGTGTATGCTGATGAGGCTCAGCACTGGAGTGTGATCAGTGAAGTTCATAATGTGATTTGAGCTATGCTTTGAAGCACACTTACTCTTGAGTCAGCAGCATGAACATCAATGGCCTGAGCATGCAGCCCTGAGGGAAGCTTGGCCTCAGTGTCGTGGTCTCACTCATCCTGAATGACTGAGGTCTTCCAATCAGGAAGTCCCTGACCCAGTTATAAAAGGATATGTTCAGGTCCAGCAGGTTCTGTTGAATGCTTTTAAAATGTGAACTAAAGTCATTGCAAAACATTTATAGCATTTTTTTTTTAAGTATCCGAAGCATACCGTATACTAAGCGATGTCAGACAAGCCCATTTTTGAATTTGATCAAAAGGTGAATAAGAATGTTTTAAAAGTTAATCTTGAATAATACTTCTATTGAACATCATATTGTTGTACAGCAGAACCTCAACATGCGAATGCCCTCGGTTACAAATTTTCACTTGAAGAATTAAAATTTTGCAAGAAATTTGCATCGGCATATGAAGCATTTTTGTCATACGAACAAGCGCACCGAACTGAACGTCGGATAAATTGCATATACATTCGAGAAATGTTTGCATCAGTGGAAATACAAGAGAAATTAGTTTACAAATTTTTGTGAAGGATTTTGTAAAGTCATAGTGGGTTCCAAGATAGCAAGGATGGTAAAAGGGAGCCACTTTCAGTGTAAATTAAGGAAGAAATCATCACTAAAAAAGCAGCCGATGCCATGAAGAATTCTAAATTAAGGTTAAGTTAGGTTTAATTTTTATTTATTTCATATTTTATTTTTTATCTAGATTTCATTCACATGTCTTTTCTAAATGTTTAAATATGTTTAGGTAATATTGGTAATATTTTTGGATGTCTGGAGCGAATCATCTGTATTTGCATTATTTCTTATGGAACAATTTGTATCGCAATATGAATTTTCCCCTTAAGAACCTGCCTACAGAACAAATAAAATTTGCATGTTGAGGTTCCGCTGTATACCTGCTACCTGATACTCGAAGACATGGTTCATCCACGGTTATGGTAGAGCAGGTCCCTCAGCTGCCTTATGTAAAGTTCGCAATTTCTGGTTAGTTGATACCAGTTTTTCACAAACAAGGACGTAGGACGTGGGCGTCCTTATGTTCATCTAAAGTCATATATTATGTGGTAACATGCACTCATCAGCCAAAACATTTCCACCACCAATAGGATATCTGAATAGCATTGATTATCAATTATATACCAGTATTTATACCTGGTGACAGGATCATGAGCACCAAAGGCCCAGATAGTCCCTGGAGGAACAATAGCCAGCCCAACGGGCCTGATCCCACAGAAAATCCAATGGAGCTCAAACTGTTGAATAAATTCAATGACAAAAAGTGTCAGAAAACCCAGTGGACCACTGTGTAGCAGACAAAGAATTGAAGGTTATTGACTCGGACTCTATATTTCCCAGATCCCAGTCCGATCAAGTACCGATGAAATGAGGCAAATAAACAAGCCCCAAAGGACAACCCAGTGGCAGACATCACAGCACACACCCAGAGGTCCCATGGAGCCATGACCCAAGGGGCCAGAGCAAAAGCTAGGTGGCTTTAATGTTAATGGTTTTAAAGTTATGAGTATCAGTATGCAATCATCGATAAACCGAAGCCTTAATATTCATGTCAAGACTCACCATTATTGGTGCGCTAGATTAACTGTTAGAAGTAGAGCTGTCGCATTTGGTTTAAAGCCATAGCAGAGTTTTCAGGAAGGAGGATTTCGCACTTTGTTTTGTGATTTATTTTTGTCTTAGTGCTGTAAGAGAGAAGAAAAGAGGTAGGTAGGAGGATAGCTGTTCATAGTTGCTATAAGTGATAACAGGACCTTTTTACCACATGGACAAGGATAAATGGATGAAAAGTATTATCTGGAATTATGACGTAATTAATTAAATAAATGACACTTGTATTCCTTGGAAAACTGGTTCGGTATACTAAAAAAAAAGGAATAAAAGACATTATGTATTGTTACATGTCATTCACTCCAATGTGAAGTTAAAGATCGTACAAAATCAAGGGGAAGTTAATCAGTACGAGTTTGATAAGGTGCCTTGCAATGCAGGAGAAATCCGACAATGCATTTGCCAAATAAAAAATAAATATTGTAGATTCAAGGGTGGATTGTAGTAGTTTGTAGACTTTGTAGGTTTTCATTTATAGCAGGGCAGGTGGTCCTTCAGGACCAGACTTGAGAACCACTGTTCTAAAAGTTACTGCACTGTCCATGGTCACTTTTAGCAAGTGTGTGGCAGGTTCATAGTTTCAGGTAATCAAAACACCATATCCAGGCCACTGTTAACAGGTGAGAAATCAGTTCTTGATAGTCTGGATAATTCTTGGCAAATTATGAGGTGTAGCAGGTATTGTCAATCTGCTTGACAGTTCAATATTCAGACAGTTAAATTATAGCTGCCACTAACAGAATTTCATTGAAGAAAGAAAAAGGCCAGAACACAATTCAAGAAGAAGAATCAACATCAGGAGATACTCCAAGAGATACATAAAGCAAGTCTGTCAAAACTGCACACTAGACATCATTTAATCTCCCCAGACAAGGAGCAGGTGAGTTCATTTCTGCTTATTAATAATTGATGCGTGCTCAGGGATTCCCTTCAGGGAGAATGAGCGGTGTGAAATGTAAATTCAAAAGGATTCAATCGATTCAGTTCAAAAGTGAAAATGTGACAAAAGTTAAAATGGAGGTTAGGGAATCAAGAAATATGAATTTCTGTGAGATTTTTCTGAATTATTAGCAACTGTGCATTTATAATGCATGGTTCAGCAAACTATTCCGTTTGATCAGTGTACACTAATCAGTCATAACATTACACTTTAGTTTTTAACAATTTTTAAGAATACTCAGAACATTAAGCTCAGTATTGGCTATGGTCTCCCTGTGCCACCCGGGGAACTGTGGACCCTTGACTCCCCAAGCGCATGACTCCACAAGACCTCTATGAATGTGCTGTGGTGTTTGGCACCAGGTTGTTGGTTTCTCCTGCACATCCCATGGGTGATCGATTTGATTGGAATCTGAGGAGGTCAACTATCTTGGACTCTTTGTGTGGTGCTTTGGTGCACTGGGTGTTCTGGTGGCTATCATGGCCAACTTTTTCATGCTGACAATTTTCAGCAATTTTGCTTAGTTGACTTTTGCATGAGATCAAACCAGATGGGCATAAATGAGCCGTGGGAGGCCATGGTTCTGTCACCAGTTTACTTGTACAGTATATAATCCGTAATCAATGTTAATGTGCTAATGTCATGTGGTGTCAATGTTATGGGTTATCTGGGTACACTATGTATTTTACTTTTACATCAGGGGTCTCAGAGTTTTGTTCCAACCATAATTAAAAACACCTGATCCAACTAAACAAGTCATTAAGGCTTATTTGAAAACTACATGGTATGTATGTTGGAGCAGGGTTGGAACAAAACTCTGTGGGACTGCGGCCCTCCAGGAACTGAGTTTGAGACCCCAGATTTACATGATTTACTGGCAAGATTGCTTTCTAGTATAACAAAGTATAATAAATGATAATCTATCATTTGCTAACTATGTATAAATAGTACTAATGCCATTGCTTACTTATGTTTATTTCAATTGTATTAATCAGAACCCAATACATCGACATAGTTCCCATGATGGTAATACTGGCTTTGTGTCTTGTACCTCCAAGGAGTCATGTCGCATCTGATCTCTCTCTTAATCCTAATCCATTTCACACTCACCTAAACACAAACATGCCTGTTTCCTGCTTTCTCTTTTTTACGTAAACAACTCAAACTACTTTTTTTTTGTTTGTCATTTCTTTGTACATTTGTCTTCTATTTCATGGCAAATCAATAAACCATGAAAGAGGTAAGGTAGCAATAGAGGCAATGTTTTAGTTATGAACATTATAGCCAATTAAATATCTGAGTGGCGTAAAGGCTAGTTTTGAAATACTCCCCTGCTAGTAGTGCTTTGGATCCACTAAAAATGAATCATTGTTTCCTGCTTATTTTCTAGAACTATTCAAGTCTACAAAGTAGATGTTCCAATAAACCAGTAATCAATGCCACAGGTGTTCAACCACAGATTGTCCATTTTTAATGCAATCAATCAAGAAGAACTCTGGTTTCTTCTTCTTCTTCTTCTTCTTCTTCTTCTTCTTCTTCTTCTTCAGTAAATTGGATTTTTCCCCAAAAGACCACTCTTTAAAATAGCAGTAGAATCTTACATTTACATTTAGGCATTTGGCAGACACTCTTATCCAGAGCAAAACTTACAAAGACTTCATTCCTTGATTCGATAGCTCTTCTTCTATCCACATTTAGCCAACTTAATCTTCAACAATTTGATCCAATTAGGGATTTTATTCAGCCTTGAGGGTAAATTAGGAACCTGAACAGATGGGTAATCTGCACAAGGTGCAGTTCTTTTTTTCGGCGTGTCACCAGTGCCACCATTGTCTGGCATTTGTCTCCTATTACACAGACTGTTAGACAGATTAACCAATCAACACAATCACAGCAAAAGGGACGAAAGTGAAAGCAATTCTTCTGGGTAATCACTGTCTAATCTCTCATTCACAGCTCCAATATAGATCACTACTAAAGGAAATTTGAGATAATGTGCTTTCAGTCATGACTGTTGTTTAGGACTTTTGATTGTGCAGAATAAGAGAGCGCAGTTATAAGAGTTTTTTTTTTCTTTTCTATATATAATTCCCTGCTGCACTAATGCATTTATCCCAGCGTTTCATTAGCTAGAAGGTTTTCTCAGTATGGCAGAGCCATGATCAAACTGCCTGCTTTATGTCTGAAACACTGCCCTCCCAGAAACCCCTTTAATGGCCCAACTGGCCAATGGCTTGGCACGAGGTCAGGAATGTGCCTCCAAGAGTTCCTGTGCACGTGGGGTTGGTGAATGATTGTGTGTACAGTCCCCACAGACAGATGTGTCTCTTTTGCAAGTGGAAGACACTTTATTTGTCAGTTTTCTTAGCAGCCCACTTGCTGAAGGTTCAAAACATTTGCACTATTCAAATGTTTTTACTAAGGGTAAGAGTCTCCGTACTGTGCTTGAAGTCTTCTGGAAATGTCAGTCGGTTTTATTCTTTCATTCACATAAAATTTCAACACAAGTCCTTGTTTGACTTGACTTGCCCTCATATATTATACACCGTCACAAGGATCTTTTGTAACTTGAATCTGGCAAATCATAGATCCCTAGTTTTAACAGAAATGGTGACACCCATTCAGGAGATTGCAAAGCAATGAATAGATGAACACTTTTGGAATGACAAGATGCTCTGCATGAAATGTGTATGAAGACAAAGTTGTATTTGACTTAATTAAACTTCGGGTTTGGTGCTAATTTGCTGCTCATTGGTAATGTAATATGGTTTTGTCTTTATGAATCACAAATGTGGTAACACCTCTCTGAGGCTCATATTCATAAGCCAATATAACCATGCTATTATCTACTATGTTGGTAAGGATTCCTTCTAAACATTTTCTAACCTTGAATAATAACCTATAAAGCTCTAATGGAATGGAAATGATGTATTGATACTATGAAAAATCATTAATTCCTAATGCAAGTGACACTGTATCTACAGGATTTGGTGCTTGAAATACAGTATGACCTGACGTATACAGTATATGTGCTTGAAACAAAATGTCAGCATGTTCAGCCACTGGGTTCAATCAATGTGGTCTGACTGTTCGCTCCTTCACACATAAGGGTAAAAAACTTCCTACTCAAGCCAGATCAAGCCTCTTTAGTAAGGCTAATCGAACAAAAAGGCTTCAATTTGCAGGGGAACATAGAATTTGGACTTTGAAGTAAGGGAAAAAAGGTAATGTACTCTGATGAGTTCAGATTGACCCTCTTCCAGAGTGATGGGCGCATCAGAGGAAGAGGGGAAGTGATGCACCCATCATGCATTGTGTCCCCTGTACAAGCCATATATAAAACAAAACCTTATAATATACTAGTTTTAGTTTAATTACAATAAAACTTCACACATATATCAGTTGTGAATATCACACACACACACACACACACACACACACACACACACACACTAAAAACATTCTTGAAGTGTTGTTCCAAAATAACTGATAAAAAAAAGGGACATACATCTATAAAAGAATTAATTTCCATAATACAATGGGGGAAAAAAGGTACAAGATATTTCAGGAGCACATACTGTCTTATAACTTAGACATAATGAGGACTTTACTTTTACTTTACGCCCTTAATTAAGCCCTTAATGATGACATTTTAAATGCTGATCATTAATGTTTAACAGCCAGTGTAACACAGCTCATTGCATTATAATGCACACTTAAAACCTATAAATGTTCCTGAAGAACTCACGATCTAAAAATAGGAACAATTTGGTTAGTTTATGAGTTTATGAGATTATGGAGAATGTTACGAAAAAAGTTTTCTAGGATAATAGGAAAATACATGAGCACATTTTTATTGCCTCAAAATACATCTGGGGCTTTGCTTGTCTCAATACCGGTGACATGAAGTCCATCAGAAAATGCTGAGAGTGAAAGGCCAGGGTGCTGTTCTGCCGTGAGGTACCGGTGACCTTTCCGTTTGGGGCCTAGACTAAACCTTTGATTGAAAGAAACATTACGACTTGGCTCAGTAACCACAGTAGGGTTTGAACAATGTATAGCTCTACAGAGTCTTTGACTGCTTAGAAATGTAATTATTATATGTAAAAGATAACTGCAAATGCAAAATAGCACCATAGAGCAAATTGGACCCCTTTTGAAGTTTTGCAGTGTTCTAAGGTAATTCATAACCATACTTGGATAGGATACATTTTTCCCTAAGCATCTTCGTTACTCGTTACAGCACCAATTTGAATCGATGACGTAATGTCTGTATGTTGCCAACCAGCAAGCAAGTAGTCATAACAGTAAAGTCAACGAGGACGGATGTCATCATGGAAGCACAAGTTGTAGGCACAACTGCTAATGTTTCAACTGCGAAGACGACATTGACTACATTGGTGAACTCGTTGAACTCTATAGTCGTGACAAAGATAACATCACACAACCGTGGTTTTATTTACAAGAAATGTTTTCATGTGCTAGACTGAAAGATTCTTCCTGCTGAAATTCTGAACTTCGTTGCAATATTGGCATTAATTCAAAATTTTATGTTTGTGAAAGGCTTGGGAATTATGCTATAAGGTATATATTCCTGATATATTATTACTACTGTATAAGGAAGCCATAATAAAAAAGTTCAGCATCAAAATTCTAACCGCTCGTTTTTTACTTTTACTTCCAGTACTTAAGTATATTTAATATCAGACAGTTACTTGTGATATTTAAGTACAGTAAATGTCAGGTACATTCACTGAAGTCTTTCTAAAATGGATATTCTAAAATATTAATAAATAAAGTCATTTTCAAGTATTTTATACAACATTGAAGGTATTTAAGGTATCAAACTGGCATATATGTATATATATATATATATATTTTTTTTTCTTTTCATTCTTTACATAGGAGCAAATTCATAAAGTCTGTTAAAAAAAAAAAAAAGAAATACCATATTTATTTTCCCTCAGCTCTTCAGATGCATTTGCACTTATTGTTTGGATTAAGCCTTTGTTGTTGATTTCTTCTCTGTGTAAATCTCATTTTCAAAGCAGAACCCTTACCGTTTGTTTGAAGGACAGACGGGTGTGAACAATCCCATTACGCCGATGTGAATGCACATGTTGGCATTTCTAATGAAACGTTTTAGTGTGAGAGTAATACATTAGTACAGTCAAGAAGACTCAAATGACCTTCACTTTTCTGTGTGCGTATGTTTCACAATATCAGGTGGTACAAAGCCTTGGCCCTAAGTAATACCGTGTAACAGAAAAACGAATTTTCTTTTGAAAGGTCACTGGGGTTGAACAGTAATTTTTGGTTTTTGCGCATTCCTCTAGTTCAAGGCGAACTTTACAGGCTGTGTGCTCAGGTCTCTGTTCACATGTTGCAGATTGAGTTGTACTCATGTTGCCAATTAATACTGCATCGAACATATTGTCAAGAGACACGTGCTCTGTAGTCTAAAATGATTTCAGCCTATAAAAGAACAAGCAAAAATGATAGCGTAAAAGCGTAAAATAGACATTGTAGACGGCACGGTGCCATAGTGGTTAGCTCTACATGTCCAGGGCCCAGGCTCAATTCCCTTGGTGGGTTTTATGCAGATTGGACTAAACGGACTTCCCAAATAGTGGTCGAATGAACGTCTGAGTGGGTGTGCATGTTTGTGGAAGACGCTTATTTATACCTAAGAAAAATCTCTATGGCCAAAAACAAGGCATGAGTCTGTGTGTCTGCATGACTTACATTAGTTGTTTTTATGTTTCCAGTGTTCTTTTTTTAATTCAGGCATCCTGTTCTTGTCTGACACTTGTGTAATCCAGCGTAATCTTCTGCTTTTAGTGCCCATCCACTTCAGAGTTTTCCATATTGGACATTCAGAGATGCTTTTCTACTCACCATGGTTGTAAAGATTGCTTATTTGACTTACCATTGTCAGCTCAGTCCGGTGAGATGCCATTCTCTTCTGACCGCTCTCATAAATGAGACAAATCTGCCTACAGAATTGCTTCTCAGTATTTTATTTTTTATTTTTTGCAACAATTCTGTTCTGTGTGATCACTAGAGGCAGTTGTGTTCGAAAATCCAATGGAATTTGTCCAATCATTAATTACTGGATATCACATTTACTAAAATAGGTTTTCCCATTCTGTTGTTTGATGGGAACATTAACTGAACATCCTGACAATGTTGTGAAAAAGTATTTGCCCCTTCCTGTTTTTTTTTTTCTTTGCAGATTTGTCACACTTAAATGATTCAGATCATCAAACACACTTTTATATTAAACAAAGATACCCAGAGTAAATGCAAAATGCAGTTTGTGAAAATAATAATAATAAAAAAATCCTGTGCTAAATTATGAATGAACTTGGATGAGTTCAATTTCACTTGTCACTGCCAGACCTGTTCAATCAAGAAGTCACTGACGAAATAAAGCATGTTAAAAAAAAAAAAAATCTAAAGAAAATCAAGAACAGATGAGAAACAAAGTAATTAACATTTATCAATTATAATTTATCAGTCTGGAAAGGGTTACTGAAGGGGTGTCCTTAAGTTATATAAAAAGTTTGATGGTCTAAATCAGTTAAGTGTGGCAAGTATGCAAAAGGGGGGGGGGGGGGGCAAATACTTTTTCACAGCACTGTACATCTGCATGATTTTATGCATTGCATCATCGCCAATGTTCAGGTGTATGTAATTAAAACAAGCAGTGAGTGTATGTAATAACAGAAACATATTTGTGGACATTCCATACATCCATATATTAAATGGATATAAAGTATGAACAATATTTGTTCTCAATACTCAAATAAAATCAGAAGTACTTGCCTAAAGATGTACTGTACTGCACTACAAGTAAAAGTACTGTACCAATTCATATCTCATGTGCCCTAAAATGTACTTTAGGTACAAAAATAAATGTACTCAACAAGGATACAGATAAAAAAAAATAATTATATTGATAAATAGTGTTTAAAAGTATTTTAAGCATGATGTTGATGCTGTTGATAACATGACTCCAGTGTAGTAGAGTCAGATAATGACAAGAAATGACATTAATTATCAGTAGCAGTGGGTAGCATTGTTAGCATCTTTGATTAGCCTAGCTGCTGCAGCTAGCTCCTATCATTGCTTCCCTGTATAATGCAAGTAGTCAATGCAAGTAAGCAGAGGCATACTGTCATACAATATGGTTAAGGGATTATTGGTGTAAAGCACAACTTAAACTTTTGAAAGAATTTTCCAGATCTTTTGCTCAATATGTTAGCTAGTTAGCTAGATCTCTACTCTTACCTTGAAAAGAGCACCCATTCAATATGCTTTTAAATATACAGTAGCAAGAACAATTCGTTTAGGCAGGATCTGTTGCCCAGGTAACTGTCAATCATTTTGGTGTGGTAACCAATCTGTGCTTCCATACTGACCTGCCAATCACTTCTGCAAACTGGGATTGGTGGAATTGTTTTGTTTCTGTCCTTCCCACATGGGGTATCGTACAGTAGGTTGTGCCGTGTTCAGCGTAACAGTGAAAACAGTTACGTTTAGATTAGAAAATCAATGCACTTTTGTGTGATCGTCAGCTGAAATGTTATGGGTTTCTATGTAAAATCCAGTGAGTAAAAGCAAAACAAATGGAAAATACTCAAGCAGTAGTTGTTCTTTGTTTCCTGCTGTAAAAGCATTCCCTGCTTTTAAATTTTTATTTCTTACGTATCAGAATGCAATCATGACTATCAAATGCACCGCCTGTGTTACATCTCACACACTGGGAAATGCAAGTACAAATATATATTTTTTTCTTTTCTCTATCACTTGCTCAGCACTGATCCTCCCTTTATATTCCTCAGCAAATAAAGCCTTCATGTAGCAGCTCTTTGTTTGCAAATATATCAGTTACTTTCTAGCCGACACTAATCCCGGGAGTTTATGGCGACACGGCTGGATCAATGGGAGCTTTATTTGGGTCAAGGCCATGTGATGGAGAGACAGACCCGGGGATGCAGCACGTGGTCATGCTCTGGAGTGATTAATGGTCTGCAGGAATGCCCTGTCCTCCGGAAAAACAACTCGTCTCCTTTTACCACTTTCAAAGACAGAATAAGCTACAAAACTGCCCTTATCTCACTCCTGTCCCAATCTCCTGGTCTCACATGTCTAGTCCTAACACTGATGGTACACAGGACACCACCGATGTGATGCACAAGCTGCAGGCTTGATTCTGGAGGAATTGTAAGGTCACAGCAGGACAACTGTGGATTTCAGAGCCTTATACATACCTAATACAGACGTAAAGTTGCTTTTTAAAGTAAAATCTTTTATAGAATATAACAAAGAGACACTGGCTCTCCAATGAAGTCAATATTTATTCATCATTATAATTTGTAGTAACTTGATAATAAAAAATTGAACCTGCAATTATGTTCCAACACAAACATACCTAATGTACTGTATGAAGGCCATGTGTATAGTACACACCTGTACACACATTCAATACCTTATAATGCATGATACACATTGTTACACCTACAGTATATATGAACATGCTTTGGAGTGTATAAGCATTTATAATATGTTTAAGAATTGCTAAAACATTGAATTATACTAAGAATTGGTTATAGCATGTATAATCAAGCTTTGCAGTAGATGAACTGACAACAACACATGTTATGAACATATTTATAATGCAAAATAGTTATAACCACTCTGATGATTTGCTTATGATGGGAAAAAAAATAATAAACCAAGGTTGAATGCAGAGAGAAAAACATGTATAAAAATCCAACTGGCATAACTAATGGATGATTGCAGGGTACGTCGGACCAGCCACAGGTACATGCGACTCAAAACATGTGGTTTTGCAATCCCAAACATGAACACATGTCAAAACAGAAATGCCCCGCTGCCCCCCAAAATCAGCGCCATCAAGAAATAATGTGTGCTTAGCATATTAGGCTAATTGTTCAGCCATATGGTAAACCTTAGCATAACAATGCTGCTGTCTCCCCAAGCAAGCCCCTAATAGTATACCATTTATGACGCATTATTCGAGTTGATAAAACATATTTCATGGAATCATTACCAATTTAGAATGAGAAATTAGCACGGTTATGATGATTTATGAATACAGACTTCATAGGCAGTGTTATGCAATACTCTTTGAAAACTTTGCTCAAACAGAAACATGGGTTCATTTAGCAGACCCGTCGTTTTATAATGACATCTTGGTGTTAATTACCTTTCAAAAAAAAAAAAAAAAAAAGCACGGAATTAAACGTCACCAACAAAGTCATATTACCGTCCCTAATCTCATCTGCACTGTGACAGCCCGTGCTTGAGGACAGTTCTACAGTTAAAGCTCCCCGTGGTTAGTAATCATTGACCTTCTCTCCGTTCTGAGAGGTGAGCCTGTCACATGGCGCTTATTCAAACTAATGATTCGCCTTCATCAGGGCCAGAAGAACGTAAGGAGATGCAGTAGGCCGCCGAGTGACACTTCAATTAGCTTCCCGTCCTCGCTGTGGCTAATAATCAGATTTGTACCAATGGGAGGAGACAAGGTCAATCATTAAGACACCCTGAAAAGGTCTGAAGAACCCGCTGTAGGATTTGGGTTTAGGGCATGCCTGAAGAATTTCGTTTACATTTTATTGTGAGAACGAAGAAAGACCATATAAGAAAATGCTAATTTTATTCCATCATTCATCTCTCATTCTGTCTCTCTCTAATATACAGCAGCATATAGCGACTCTCTCATTGTCTTTCTGTGTGCGTGTGTGTGTGTGTGTGTGTGTCCTCTCTCACTCTCTCTGGCTTTGTGCATTCACTTGATTTCCATTCAGTTGTTTGCATATCCTCAGCCCTTGTCACAAGTCACATGATAATGCCACCCTGATGTCTTTTCAATTTTTGAGCATACAGTATGCCTTATTTATTTCTATTTTCTTTGCACCATTTGAGCTATATGGGAAATTGCTTTTTGGTAACAGCATTTTTACTTTTTAATAAGCTCAGAGTCTGTGAGCAGAAAGTGAATTCTTTCTTCGTCTTCTTCTTCTTCTTCTTCTTCTTCTTCTTCTTCTTCTTCTTCTTCTTCTTCTTCTTTTTTTCCAGAGAAACCGTCAAAGACAGTCAACGTGGTGGCGGATAAAGAATCTGTGCAACTGGTACTCAGTGATATTGTTCAACAGGTTATGTCCATATGTTACCCTTGAATGGCAACCTCTCTCTCTTTCTCTCTCTCTTTCTCTTTCCCTCTCTAAGGATTTCCATCATAAGGGACACTCTCAAAGTTTGTGGTCCATTACATTTCCCTTCCGAGCCAGAAGTTCAGCTGTATTACAATAATTGCAAAAAGGCCCTGATTTACATTTAAATTGAAAATCAGTGTCCTCCTAATAATAATGTGCTGTAATCCACCTTGAACTATTATTGGAGGAGGTTAAATTGTGAAATGTTACATGCCATGACTTCAGGACCCTTTACTTTGTCGGTCCTCTGAGATGCTGACGAAAGGTTCCAGATTTAACCAAGACATTTTACGAGGGCGTAAAAAGAGAAAGCTAGAGGAAGCATAATGGCATTAATGTTAAGGGAGGATCACACGCTGGCTCTGAGTTGTTTATGATAAAATACTCTTTAAGGTTGGGCAAATAAACTAAGGACCAATATCGGAGTGATAGATATGTTAAGGAGTTGGGGCACTTTGTGACATAGTGTTAAGGGAAAAAAAAAGATGGCAGTGTGGGATGTGGTAGTTATGTTTGCTAACATATTTATTTAATTTCTCCTGCAGCAGTTTAGCGAGGAGTACGTTTTTATTTAGCAAAGAATTATGAACCGTTAATCCTTTTATACAAATATTTGGGCCCCAATGTAATTAAATAGTTTGTTATTTGAAATTAAATGAATAAATGCACATTATGTAGGAAACTATATAAAAAATCTAGTTGGTTATTATTATTATTATTATTATTATTATTATTATTATTATTATTATTATTATTAATTTTTAAATGAAAGAAAAAAAACAGTATTTGTGGCAAAACTTGGACACTTTCACTTGCCTTGTCTCATAACTTAACCCATTAGGTCTTAACTGACTTGTTAAACAGGTTAAGAACTGTCATTAAGAATAACAATTTAACAGCGTCCTAAAGTGTCTGACTCTTTAAACCTAAGCACTTAACAATTATGGGCTCCTCTTAGCAGCTGACTGGGAATCAGAAGCTACGCATATGGCAGACGAAGGTTATGTAAAAGTGCTTCCTGTTCACAATTTTCTGAATGTTTGAAATGTCACTAAGGACAGGCAGTTCTCTTTGAAAGTCAAGGCAAGGTATAGAAAACCAAGAAAAAACTTTTTGATAGATTGATAGATAAATTCTGACCACAAAGGCAAAAAGGAAAAAAAAAAAAAATCCCCTGTGCGCCTGCATCAAGGTTTATCTGACACAGGACTGGACTGGTGATAGGTGTCCACTCTATTCTGTGGCAGTGCTCGCACAAACATGCATGGAAAAGTCATCAGAACCTTTCTTGCACTCTCATCACAAAAGTGGTTGCATGATGTAAAATGTATGCAAAGCAATATCTAGGTAAGCCAAGGGCATTATGGAAACACATCCTGTTGGACTGATGACGTGAATTGTAATATTTTGGCCGCGGCCACCAAAGGTATATTAAAATAAGGAAAAGGAGCAACATCACTCACTCACTCATGGCCTATAACACTTTATCTTGTGTACGGGGCTGGGGGGGGGGGAGCCTGGAGCATATCACCGGAGACGTAGAGCATGAGGAAGAAAACAGTCTGGATGGGGTGCCAATTCATCAGAGGGAACACACACACTGCATGTTTTTAGACTATGGAAGGAACCTCACCAAGCACATGCACACAGGGGAGAACATGCAAACTTCATGCACACAGGCTGGAGTGGGACTCGAACCCAGACCCTGGAGGTGCAAGGTGACAGTGCGAACCACTAAGAAAAGAAAGAAGAAAAGTTTAATGTAAAAATAATAATAATAATAAATAAATAAATGAAAACACCTTCCCAACTGTTAAGCATTGTGGACCTACTATGTGTTGGGATTGTGTAGAAGCACGTGGCACAAGAAGCACTGAATGCTGTATATAGATGGAAAAAATTTTATTAAATATCTATAAATCTGAATCGAGAAACAAACAAACAAACAAACAAAAAAACCCGCATCTAGCCAGAAAACACAAAAAATAGAAGGGTTATCTACCTTGAGGACATTCCCCTTGTTGAAATCAGGTGGACTCTTACAAAGCACTGACACTGGAGACTCCTTCCAAAAAGTTGCACACTCTAAGAATTCATTTGACTGCCCTTAGCTTTGTTTATGGCATGCAATGTGGTGGGCAGGACGTGATGGGAAAAGGATTCTTCATGCTCTCAGAAGTCTGGAATATTGTGCAGTATGCCTGTGCCTTCAAGGAAAAAGAAATGCTTGGACGTGATACCCTGGTTAGTCAGTACATTCAGGTCAGCAGCTGAATTCATTTTATTGCCACGTAACGTTGCTGAGCCTAGACCTGAGCAACTGAAGCAATCCCAGATCATAACACTTCCTCTAGACGGTTGTACAATGAGCACGATGCATGCTAGACGCATCGCTTCCTGCACTCCCCTTCTTACAGTACCTTGACACGCTAATCACTCTGGAATAGGCTCAATCTGGGGCGTCACCCGCGGTTGTTGTGTTTTGTTATACAGAACACGTTCTCCATTATAAATCTGTTTATTATTAGCCTTAGATTGTGTGCACATGCAAAAGAAGATGTGTGCTTGCTATCCAGCAGAAAAAAAAGTTGCCCTACAGGCAAGCAGCAAAGATGGCCTGAATTGTCCTTTCTACTTCTTTTTTTTTTTATGTTATATTATCAAATTACTGCAGGATAAGCCATTTTTCGGACTTTAAGCCTGCTCCACTTTTCTTGGTAAATGCAATTTTAACTGCATTAAGAATAAGTGATGAGAAAGAATCCTTTTATAACACAGACATCTACTTTGCTTAAAAATGCTCTTAGCAATATTTTTACTGCAGACATGATGACATCAGGCTGACAGCGGCTTATTAAACAGCCATAAGGAACGAGACGTATCCATTTGAGCCTTAAAACATCTATTCTATTTTGGCACCATATGATGGACAGTATAGAAGATCTGAGATTTATCATCAGAATTAGACTGAACTTTAGTGCTCTCCCATGTCCGGAGAAGCAGAGCAGGTGAGATGGGGAACACAGGGAAAGGGGAGCTGACTGATTCCCCAGTCTCCACAGCTCCAGCCCTCTTGGTTTAATGAAAAAAGGTCACACCAAAGGCAACTTCCTCTATACCTGTCCTGCTCACCAGGGGCAATTACTGCCAATTTTCTCTCTCTCTCTTTTTATGTTCCCCCCCTCCCTTTAGGTCAAATTGGTGTCATATTGTAAAGCCAGCTTTATTTCTGTTCAACTCTCAACAGTAGACTGTGTTTTTTTTTTTTTTTTTTTTTTTTTTTTTTACTTCCGTAGGCTTTCATTGAACATTGCCCAGAGCTTTGCGTTCAATCTGCACTGCTAAACAATGTATTGTTTTCTTCTGAATTATTTAGTTTTTTAATATAACTGAAAGCAGTGTTTGGTGACTCCGACTTTTGCCTTCCGTGGACATTTCTCCTAAATCTAAGCTAGCATCCAGGTACTTTAATCAATAATGGAAGAAAGCATCCATGTCAAAGACTGCAGCTATACAAAGACTAGACATAACATCACTCGCAAGCTCAGTGCATCATGGGTAATATTATCAACATCTATGAACTTTTGAGGTAGCAGATCATGGCCAGTTTGAAAGCTCAGTTCACAGATTCTAGGCTTGCTCTGGTGAATTCTGGCTCTGACAGTTCCTCAGCTACATGAATTGCATTCGTAATTGGCCTCAACTAGACGTACTGTATAAGTAGAGCTGTTTCCTTCTCTGTTCGTTTTTTTTAATTCGGCTCTCACATATTGTTTTTCCCTGCCAGCAAATACAAGGGGTGTTCAAGTCAAATCAGGAATGGCGATGAAATTCATTTGGAATGAAGGCGTACATCCGAATTAGATTTACAAAAGACCTCAAACGGAGTATGGTGACGAGACTCTTAGCCGCAGTAAAACGTTGGAATGGTGCAAAAGTTTTAACAGCCATTCTGGAAAAAAAAAAATAAAATTAGAAATGCACAACGTCATACCGCCCTGCACCACTTGCACATTACAGGAGCTTGGCTGGGAGTTATTGCCACATCCGCCATACAGTCCTGACCTCGCTTCACACCCTTTCCACATGTTTGGGCCATTAAAGGAGTTCTTTGGACCGTAATTTTCAGAAGCAGTTTCGTAATTTTTATGGTATCCAAGCACTAATGAAACATTGGGATAAGTGCATCATTGCACATTTTGCACAATCAAAAATCCCAGTTTGACTTGAACATCAGTTGTACAAACAAGCCTAAATCATTTCATTCCAAGAACATAACAGATACACTTCTTAATGAATGTAAAAACCTCTCACATGCACGACTTCATTGTCGGTGTCCCATAAGATCCCAGTCCTGTTGCACACCTTTAGTCTCAACCAGATGCTTTGGAAATCTTTGACAAGTTTTCTCCAATATTCTTTTTGTATTTTGTAATAATTTGGAGCCGCATTATCTATTTTATTTGCCTCGCCACATTTCTTCCTTCATCAGACACTAGCTTTCACACTCAATTGCTTGTGTGACAGAACCATGCATTATCCAGATCGGTTAATTCCGTCTTTGACTATAGCATCTGGTAGATAAAAATGTAATGCTTTACAGTAGGGATCCCTTACTACATAAAGGGTGGTTTTATATATGTAACATTTAGTACCATTGATGTGTTAGGTGGGAACGCTGCAATTACAGTACACTCCGACATGCCTTGTCATATTCTATCCCCTATTTCATGTCAAATATAAAGTATAAAATATTGACACATGGTTCAAGCAGCTCAGTACTTAAATCCCACCAGAGCCCAACTACAGGAGGTCTCTTATCAAAACCTATGTCCTCTCTTTGCTACATATATGTCCTGCAGCTGAACTGTGCTTGATAACGACACCAGGCGAGAGCCTTCTCCATCATGAATACACAATGAAAGATCAAATCGTTTTCCTTTTTTTTTTTTTTTTTTTTTCTTCAGTACCTATCTTCACCTAGCTCTTTTGGGAAGGTCTGAACATTGAATCTTGATGGATAAACAGCAGTGTGTCTGTGTGTTTATGTCTGTTCAGGCACGCACTTATTATCTTCAGGCACGTTTTCTGTTTTTGCCACGTGATTGTGTTGTACCTCCTGGTTACAGTTATCAGCATGCATTGTTAGGTATGATGAATATAACATTTATACGTCAATCCGCTTCATGATTGTAGTGCTCCTTTACTCCGGCACGTTATCCATTTATGTTTAGCTGCTTTTTCTTTTACAACAACTTTCTTTATTTTTCGTTTGTTCCTCTGGGAATATCCTGCAGTATTGTAAAAAAAAAAAAAAAAAAAAAAAAAAAATCGATATTAATATACTATACAACATGTATTTCATACACTACATATATCGACAAAAGTATTTGGACAAACCTGCAATGACATTGAATCCAAATATGTATACTGTACTTCAACATGGTGTTTTGCAGCTACAGTATAACAGCTTCCACTCTTCTTGGAAGGCTGTCCACAAGATTTTGAAGTGGAGTCACTGATGTTGAATGAGAAGGTCTGGTCTTGGCAATCTCCATTACAGTTTATCTCAAAAGGTCAGGGATCTATACAGGTCAATCAGGTTCTTCAGTCAAAGGCCTTCCCTACACTGTTGCCACAAATTTGGAAGTATAGCATTGTCCAAGATGTCTTTCCTGAGGAAACACTGGGGAAACTAATCTGTGATGATGGAGTTTGTTACAAGAGTCACTGTTACAATCCTGAAGTTTTTAATGCATCTTATACAACGTTTCTTATTACTTATGGATAAGCTAGAAACGGTCTATAATGCAGGTCTTTACACTGTGAGAAGAAACCCGGAGGAAACCCACCAAGCACAGAGACTAAGGACAAAAGTCAAATCCCCATCACCGGTGGTGATGCGGATTCGCTTAGCTTAGCACTGTGCAACTTTTAGTTATGTTAATGGCCTAAAAAATCCAAAAAAAAGAGGTTAATTCCCTTTTCCAAATTAATTATGCCATGCAGTCATTCCCTTACCACAGTCTTGTCTTCTCTTTAGTTTGAAGTTAATAAGACAAATAACAATGAAGCTTATCATGTTACTGAGAAACAGCGACCCACAAAGCACCCATGGTCCTGAACACGTTTTCCTAAATTGCTAAATAAACAACTCCTACTGAAAATTTTAACCATATCAATCTTTTTTTTTTTTTTCTGCTATGTTCATGTAGATCCGTATAACTCTGTGTGAATTGCAGCCAGAGCTGCTCTCACACTCATGCTGTTATAGAAAATTAATCCAACACCTTCTGACCAAATCAAGCACCATTGAGACTGCCTGGAGTTACCTGCAGAAAATCTCCTAGATATATAAAAGCTAAGAATAACCTACCAGCTGATATGCCTATGAAAGTGATGCAGGTTTAATGTTGGTCAATGTGCTTCATCCATCTATTGATTGTCTATACAGTACAATCGTATCCTGTCTGTTGTTTATCCTTGGTAGGAGTGCGGCAGCCGTTAGTCTATTGCAGGGTGCACAAGCTGGGATACATTCTGGATGGGGTGTTAACTCATTGTAGAGCATAAGCACACACACTCTCACACACTTTGGGCAGTTTCAAAATGTGAATCACCCTACACAACATGTATATGAACATGAGAATCCAGAGGAAAAGTACGACAAAGTATGCGGAGGACATTCAAACTCCACACACACACACACACACACACACACACACACACACACACACACACACACACACACACACACACACACACACACACACACACACACACACACACACACACACACACACACACACACACACACACACACACACACACACACACACACAGACCCAATGAGCAATAGTGAATCTGTTTTTACCATGTGCCATTGTTTTTCCTCTTTTACCACCATTGTATTGCAATGTGACAGGTTCCTGCTTCCAGCTAGCTACTGGAATTTTTTCGGATAGGTTGGATGTAAGAGTTGCTCGCTGGCTTAGTTGTTTGTAGTGATGGGAAGTTTCGATCATTTTAGTGACTTGGTTCATCAAAATGAACAAATCTTTTTTTTTTTTTTTTGAGTCATTAAATTCATTTCGTTCTTTTGTTCAGAAATAAAATACAATGTTACATTTTCAATAAACAGACCCCCATCACATCTACATACACACATTTTCAGTAATGAAAATATTACAAAGCAGCAAATGACATATTATGATAAACAGAACGAGCAGCTCACCTCTCATATCTTCTGGTCCGAATTGTTCGTTCTTTAGTCACATGACTCTCATAGGCGCTACTGTATGCAGCACATTACACAGGAAACAGAATTATGAGTTTTCTACTCCCAGTCATTTGTTCTTTGGAATCTATTGCACTGCATAGCATCTGTGAGAGTCACGTGACAAAAGAACAAATGACTCGGACTAGAAGACTCGAGAGAAGAACCTCTCAATTCTGTTTTCTGTGTAATGCACTGCATAGCATCTGGCGTCTGCTGGCGCCAAGTGACACCGATGCTTTGCGATGCTTTGTGCAAGCGCACCCAGTAGAAAAAGGAAATGTAGGCATAAACCATAGGGCTCATAACAAAGTATAGTGATACAATAAAAACACCACATAACCAAGATTTTACCCATAAATTAAATAGTCAAGACCAGAAAGCAAACATAAGACACAAAAAGGATAGAAAGTTTGAAGAGAGCAGGAAAACAAAGAGAGAGAGAGGAAATTAATTCATTCATCTTCTATACCACTTGCATAATCTGTCTAAAAAACGTCACTGGAAGCTGGAATACCTGGAGAAAACCTACCAAGCATGGAACCACATGCACACAGGTGAAGTGCGAGCTCACAGCGCTTCCTAATACGTCACCCAATTTTAAATGTTTCATGTTAGAAACGTTTCACTTTTCAAGCATATTCTTTATATAGTTTATACTGTGGAGCGCTGCTTCAGGCACATCTCATCCATAATGTGAAAATGTCACATCTATTATTTAAAAACCATTTTCAAATCTACACCTTCTTTTGTGCTCATTGAAGTCTTTTTTTTTTATTGTATCAGTGTAATGCTTTCTGCAGTTTTTTAAATAATAATAAAAATAAAAGTTGAGAAAACCTGCACCTAAAAGTTTAATAAACTAATAAAATGCTGGGTATTTTTTTAGGATGCAAATAAATATCTGAAATGTGGGGATTTTGTTTGTTTTTAGCCGAAGAGATCGTATTCAAAGTTATGCAAATGATATTCGCTGATACTAAGTTCGTCCATGCTATGAGACTTTTTGTTTACCGATATGAGTCCAAATGTCACATCCATGACATCGGATCTGCCCTGTATTTAAACCTTGTCAGTCAGCATCCGTGTGCAGATCATTGCTTTGGCTTTTGAAGTTTTGCTATGGATGCTGAGGTCTTCTGTGTACGACCCACTGTGTGATGCTGACCGTGTCTGTTCGGGTTTGATGGTGTCATTTGCGTATCTCTTAAAAATACTGTGCTTTTAAAGTATATTGTAAACTATGATTAGTAGGAAGTCAGAGCCATTTATGTTAATTTGTTTTGTCTTAGGGAAAGAAAATTACTTTTTTCTTTCCTTCTTTTGAGTTAAGTTAGTAAGCTTCCTGTACTTTTTGGATAATTAGGGGAACTTTGGCTTATTATTTTGGCCTTGTCAACTTCTGAAGACTTAACCACTTAAAAAAGGGAGAGGAAAAAAAAAAGAATAAAATACAAAGCAAATACAGTCTTGGTCTGACTGCACCTTTCTTTTTTTTCTTTCTTTTTTTTTTTTTTTGGTGCAAACTGACCTAGACTGGGTCGTGACAATATAAATTTTTTAAATTATTTTTAAGGCATCTTTTCTTGACATTTCTTTAAACATGTGCTTTAGAGTTTTGCACAGTGCTCCACTTTCTGTATTATCACAGTTTGAGTCATTTAACAGCAAGAGCTCTGTATTGTATAATCACTTCTCTTGTTTTCTTACCCAACATTACTTACCATCCAGCGATTTAGGTTTAATGTCCTATTAATGAGAAATTTAATGTATAAATTGTGGAAACAGCAATCATCGGTTTCAAAGTTACAGCATGCAATGTAGCTGTAAAACGTTGTAGCAACTATTACGTACTTGATGGCATTGAGGGTTTTTTGTAGGAAGAAGTTAAGTAACAGGCTAAATCTCACTGACATTATACTTTATATACTGTATGATAGTGAAAAAAGTTGATCGTACAAAGATTATGTTATGTCTTAAAATGACTCCGGCGGATTCAAATTCACTAGCTGGGATTGTTCTAGCTTAAAGGTGCATTAAGGTCATTTTTATGTATTGTATATACAGGACTCTGGGTATTCATGGTAACCTACCGTGTTAATTGGCTCTGTTGAGTAAAGCGTATAGCGACGCCCACCTAGAGGGAAAAAGTGCTATGTTCATACAAAAAGGCGCTAGATGCTCTGACGTAATTCGCCACATAACTTAGCTCATAACGTTACCTCTACTCAACACATTAATTCCATTCATGCCGCAGGATTACCTTCAGGCAAATACCAAAGGACTGCCAAAGTTTCATTTAATTCTTTCCAGCCAGTTTTGGATGATGCTGTGACAAAATTTGCCTGGCCAGACCTACATACATATAGACAGACAGACATACAGGCTGGTTTTGAATCCTCCAATGTATGAAACATAATGATATCACTGAAAGAGTGAGTTCTGACTAATGTATAGACAAAACCTTACTTTTAGTTACTTAGATAAACAATGGATACCATGAAGATTGCACTAATACACAATGTTATCACATTAGCATACACTGATTATAAATCTGGTCCCTTGGTGCTTGGCTGTGTACGGCCTCTGGCAGTGTGTTGTGGTGGTTCTCATCAGCAGATCAATTGGGGACCGTGGGTCACAGGGTGGGGGCCCCTGTGGATCTGACTTGCTCGACTGGTGTATGTGCCATGGCTGCGCTAAATTTGGAGGCCGATTCGGTGGTCTTGGGCTTTTTAGCTGCTTGTGGTGCTCTGGGTGTTTCTTTCTATCATGGTCAGCATTGACATTTTTGGCAATTTGTGCTGCATTTGCTTTTCTCTGGGATCTGACCAGATGGGCTGGACTTTGGTCCCCGTGGGCATGGGTGAGTCTTGGGTGCCCATGATCCTGTCACCAGTTTACTAGTGCATAGTTGATAAACAGTGTGTTCATGTTATATAATGTGCTTATGTTATGGCTGATTGATGTAAGTAATAGTGTTGGTGGTGATAATTTATGTATTTTTAACAGATAACACATTTTTCTTTGCATCAGTCGCACTTATTGGCTGTTTTTTTTTTCTGTTACTTTTTCTCTAAGTTCCTGAATGCTGCCTCACATCTGCAGGTGGGCCTGTCTTTGCCTTGAGCTTATTTCACAGTCATTAGTGAATCTGGGGAACATTTGTATGCTGTTGTGCTGAGGCAGGCAAATGAGAGCCACTGCTGCTACAAAGTCAAAGCAATGCGAATCGAAATGGCAGGAAGTGGAGAAAGGCCAGTTGGCAAACAAAAGGAATATGACATTTAAAGTGAACAAAATCTAGCCTCTGTTAAAGAACAATTGAAAAACAAATCAAGTGCTTACACGTTCAAGGGCACAGCGTGTTCCTTGCTCTGGCGTTCCGAGCTCGGCCTCCCCGCCTGATTGACTGAATAGATATGAAAAATCACCTCTTGGGGAATATTTTGACATCACTCAATACATTGTTATGTTGCACGCAGCTGTGTTAATTGCGAGCACTTCAACCTGAACGTCTAAATATGTTTCGCTTGAGCCCTTGGTGTGAGAAGCTTTTGTCTGGAAAAGCCATTTCTGCAGAATTATGAATAGACAAGACTTTACCACTAATTGGGCTTTGCTTAGTCAATGACAGCAGGACTGAGAAAATGCCTGAGATGTGATCGGATCTCCAATACTCACTGACACAAACACTACCCATGCCCTTAAGGAAAAAAAAAAAAATCAATCAATACCATCATTACTGGAGCTGGCTGCCTTCTGCCTTGATACACATACACACCAGCGGTTTTTCTGGCCTCTGCTGCTTAATGAAATTCATACAGTTAAGCCTGCAGACCTCTAAGGACTCGGTGCATTATCAATAGCAGTCCCTTGATCTAAAACCCTCACAAACAAGTTATTTGCAGCTACTGAAAAAAAAAATTATATATATATATATATATATATACTGCAATCAGATGAAACTGTGGGCCAGGGAGAGATACAGTACATGCATCATGGCATCAAGTGTATAAACCAAACATAAAACAAAAAAATGGGAAAGCAGTGCAGTTCAAACGCATCTGAAATTAGATGGATATGTACAGTATGTTTCACCCTCGGGAATGAGAGATAACATAGATAAGATCAAAATACACAGCAGGATGTATTTGCTCGTGGTAAGTCCTTTGAGCTTGCTGAAAACTCCATTTGAGAAAGACTGCTCGAAGTAAAATTAAGACTTTCTTCATCTGCAGTTGGTTTCACATGGTTGGAAAGTGTTGATTCATTTTCTGATCCATGACTATCCATAATTATTGATAACTTTTCTATGTTTATTCTAAAAGGAGTCTCCAGTATCAACACTTTTTAATAGTGAACGGTAAAACTATCAAATGTTTTCTGGATAAAGGACTTTCTGATTAATAGAAAAAAAAAATCTTTATTAGCTTGTGACCAATCGCAACAATAAATGTAGCTATAGATGGATAATAAGGCGGCATGGTGGTGTAGTGGTTATCGATGTGGCCTTGCACCTCTAGGGTTCCCATCTCAGATCATCAAGCGTGGCATTTTCATGTTCTCCCAGGGCTTGGTAGGTTTCTTTCGAGTACACTGGTTTCCTCCCACACTCCAACTACATGTCAAGTGATTGTCACCATGTCTAGGTGTACGCCACCTTAAATCTCCTGGGATAGGCTCCAGGTCTTCCATGACCCTGTACAGCATACAATAAATAGGTAGTTGTTAGTCTTTCAGTTGCTCCCATCGAGGGCTGGCCACAATTTGGCACACAGGTTTTACGCTGGATGCCCTCCCCGACGCAACCCTCCAATTTTATCCGGGCTTGGGACTGGCACTGCATCCAGTGGCTCGAATTTGTTCACTGGGTGGGAATTTAATCCAGGCCTTCTGCATTGTAACCTACCACTGAGCCACTAATGCTCAGCTGATACTGTATGAACACTCAATAGCATGCCAAATTAGGTAGAAGTACTACAAGCCAGGTTGCCATGTTGTAGAGACGGAGCTTTGTGTACATGAGTGGGAATGAGCGACGGACTCCATGCAAAGTGGGTTTGTCAGATGATAACACATTTCATTTTTCAACGTTTTATGGCCGGGTTGGGTCGTAAACTATAACAGGTCTAGAAAAATTCCAAAGACACCCAACAGAAATCCTGCCATGTTCCAATTTCCAACTAGATTGCGAAATAGCAATAAAGTCCTATAAAATTCCATTAAAATCCCACACTGAATGGAAGGCAATTCATCACGGGATTGCGATTGAATACCAATTGGGATCCCATGCTAATTTTCCATAAGGGCTGCATGAAAATAGAGCTCTCTGTAGTCTACACTCTGTCAGTAAAGTTAGTCCTGGGGCCTGGAACCTGATTAGCAATTGAAAGCAGGGCCACTAAAAGAGCAGCAACATTTCAACTGCTAAACCTGAATACATGCTTTTAAAAGCTATAAATCTGCAGTCCTTTTCTGTATTATACACTCTACTCTGCATCGAATAGTTTTGCATTTTCACACTCATATCCTTTCCTTTCCTGCACTGAACAAGTAAATGTTCGAAACAAATAAAAGGCAAAAAAAAAAAAAAAGGGACTGAAGTTGTTTGGTATTCAATAAAATGTTAATGCAAAGGTTCATTCAGAGTGCATGTGTCGGTCAGCGAATCTATACACACCAGATTCATATATACAGCAAAGCATTTTCCAGGTTTCACTCCTGAATCCTTATTCACCTTCTAACTCCAGCTGTGTCAGAAATATTGCTTTTCTTGGGCAGTATTCATGTGTAGTTCCTTTAGGAGATGAATAAGGGCTTTAATATGGAGCCTCGTAGAAAAACAGAGCACATGTTGCACGGGTGGGGCGTGAGAGAGACGAGCATCCTCCTCCATTCTCCGGTAAGACATGTGGTATAAAGCGCTGTTATAAGATTACTGTGCATTGTGGATAAGTGGAGATGATGGAGAACCGCTATCATCTCGTAAACCCTTTCCTAGAGATGAGTGAGGAATCCAAAGGATGATGAATGACGATGCAGGCGGAACTGAGATGAAAAAAAAAAAAGCACAGTGGCGTATTTAATAGTACAAGAGAAATCACTGTTAAGTAAGAAGCACATTGCATCAGGGGGATTTTTTTTTTTTTTAGGGGAAAAATCTGATTGGTTTGCCTGCGACAAATCTGAAACTAGCAAACTGCCCCATAATCTTAAATTGTGTAATAAAATGTTAGATCAAAATCACAGTCTGTGGGATAACAATGTGGTTAATTACAATGACATACAGGAATGCTTTACAAAGTTCTCTGTTGTACAGTACTGTGCAAAAGTCTTGAGCCACCCATTATTTATCAACATTCAATTAAATTCCGTAGATCAAAGTAAGAAAGTGTTTTACTGTAACAGACTTCAAAGTGTTGATATTTAAAAATTGGTTGTTTATGTAACACACCTCAGCAGCAGCAGCCTCCTTTCCCCTCTCATCTGTTCAGCATCACTCAGCATTTATACTACTACTGCACAGTATACTAATCTCCGTCCTGGTCATTGAACAATTCATCGGTCACTGTGTGGTGTTGAAAAAAAAAAAAAAAGCAAGCAAGCAAACAAACAAACAAACAAAAAAAAACCATTCCTTTGAAACTGCTCAGGGACTGGACTGAAAATGAGAATCACAAGCTTGCCAAAAATAAGAGGCAAATAACTCCTTCAGAAAGCTGGAATCGGCCCAGAACAATCGCTCCACTAAAGGAAAAAAATATTTATTTATGTATGATTTCTGATGCATTAAGAAATGCTCAACGTTCTTGTATTCAGTGTGTATACTGATGACAATAGTAGTTAGCACTGTTGCCTTGCACCTTCAGGTGTTTCAGGTCTGTGTGCTTAGAGTTTGCATGTTCACCATGTGCTTGATGTGCTCCATTTTCCTTCCACAGTCCAAACTGATCTACGCTGATCGGTGTTTCAAAACTACCCAGGACCCCTGTGTCCCTACTGCATACAGGATACGTATAGGTAATGGAAGGAAAGGCATTTTTGCATATGAATTTACTGTTTGTTTTTGCCTTTAGGCCACAGGAAAATATACATGAAAGAGAAAAAAAAATGGATGTAAATATGTCAAGTCATGATTCATATTTTATTCTTTCTTGACAATTTCAATGATATCTTCCCGTCAGTCTCCGTTTATTATATATAACGTATTATCCACATATCCTGACATTGCAGTTAATAGAAATGCAATATTCATTTACATTTGTAGAAAATGTTTTCGAAGTTTATGCAGCATCTTTAAAAAAAAATGCAAGTATATAATAATGTGATTTATATTCCATTGCACATATTTGCATGACGTTTTATTGCTTTAGTCTGTTAGTGATGCGTCTGACGTGAATGATGTAATCTCTCTCTCTCTCTCTCTCTCTCTCTCTCTCTCGCTCTCTCTCTCCATCTTTCCCCCTGAATGATAAATCTATTTTCAAATCAGTGTTTAGCCTTAACCATCCCAGGTACAATTAGTTCTCGTCTATTGCCCATATTTAAATGAATATTATCAGGGATAATTAGCTCTCTGAAAGGGCAATAACGAATGTGATTAATTGCTATTGTAATGATGGGTATCACATCAAACACTGACGTTCATTTTCATACTAATCCGCTCCTTATCTCGTTATTAATATTGGGACTGGAATTAGTTTTTTTTTTTTTTTTTTTTGTCTTTATCCTGATTAATAAACTTTTCCCTCAGTAGATTTTCACAAGTGATAGCGATGCCAACCTTACTAATTATTCAAATTCACTTTATCTACTATTATGATCGTGTACTTAATTTGGACTTGCGCTCACTTACACGGTTAAAGATATTACTTTTCGGCATGGTTTTATATCCATGAAGGGGAACAAGAAAGGGAACAAAAGAAGGTCATTTTTTAAATCTCTTAGCAGATATGATGAATCAGTGACCAGTGTTGCTTTAGTTGATAAAACTGAAATCGGATGTGGTCTTCTTCAGATTTAACATTCTACGATGCGTTTCTGCTCACCATGGTTGTATACTGTAGAGTATTATTTAGATTTGCCGTAGCCTTTCTGTCAACTCAAACCTGTCGTTCTCCTCTGATATTCGCAGAACTCAACATTCTGCACATACAACAAGTCTGTATATCTTTCCTAACTGTACCTGATTTTTTTTTTTTTTTTTTTTTTTTTGCTGTTGCCATTTTTACTTATTCCTTTTGAGAGATTTGTCATATCTGTATCAGTAGCCACACATTGCTTTCTTTGTATCATAGTGTGCGAGAGGTATTTCAGTGGTTAAGGCATTGGTTTATGTTGCAGAAGGACCCAGGTTCACACCCCACTCCCGGTCCCAAGTTGCCCCTGTTGGACCCTTGAGCAAGACCCTTAACCCTCGACTGCGTTATATGAGTCGCTCTGTATAAGGGCTATAAATGTTCATGTCCTTTTTTTGAGAGTGAAAGTCTCATGGCTAAATATTTGCCTCCTTTATTTTTCTTTCTCTCATTTTTCGAAATAGCCGTCATGTTGCAGACGACACTGACATTTCACTTTTTACTTTGAAAAATTTTTGAACTAATGTAAAAAAACATGAATCGTTTCTTTAAGCAGTGCAGTACTATATAACATTTCCGAATAATAATAAATAAAATAAAATAAAAAACATACTATGAATGCGGAACCCTATTATTTAATATGTTTTTGTTAATTTAGCCACTTATGCTACATAAAGGCCGAGGTGGAAATTGAATCAAAGAGCGAGGGCGGAGTATCGAGCTGAGAGCGTGGGTGAAGTTGAAGCGTCGGGTTGAATTAAGAGCAGAAACGATGAGACGAGGTGGAAACGCACACCTGAGTCGCGCTGCTTCGTTCCACCACTCAATCCCACTCGGAGTCGGGCTGAAGAGCGCTAATGAATTTAGCCGGCGCTCGCCTCACCACCTCCTGACCTGTTAATGGACTTCCCCCGGGCTAGTCCATCAGGGCTCGCTCTTATTGTTCCTAAACTTCTGACTCTAAAACTAGGGAAAATATTCACTTACGGAGCCAATAAAAGCTCTTCGCAGCCTGAGTAAGAAAGCAAACCACCTCGACGGTCAAAGGAAAGCTGGGAGACAGCTTAATTAATATTAATAATAATATAAAAAATAAATAAAACAATATTGCTGGGAACAATGCCCACCGTCTCCAGTGTTTTGAAACAATAAGGCCTTGTTATGTCGTTACGACAGGCTGCTTTGTGCTTTGTGACTGAAAAGTTTCTGATGGCCAAACACCCGCTTGTTGAGTTTTAATTAATTACACTGATGGGGTTTAGTTTATTATTATATCCTCTCCTGGGAGATGCAAGTAAAGGAAAGATCGTCTGCATGGATTAAACTCCATTATGTTTATCTGAGTAAAAGTGATAGGAATATGAGACGCATGGATCATCTTGCTTATACAAATACTGGACATGTAGAAATACAGGAGGTGCCTCACTATTTAGCTTTTTAATCTTTTATTTCTGACACATGCTGCACAGTGAAATTCTTTCTTTTTGCATATGTTAGTTTGGGGGCTACGGTCTAAGTGCGGTGCCGGCTGTGATATGGAGTGGACAGGGTCAAGGGCCTTGCTCAAGGGCCCAACACTGGCAGCTTTGTGGAGCTGGGGATCGGCCTATACAAGGCTTCTGATCAGTAAACCAGAGTCTCAACCTGCTCAGCTATAGTACCACCGCCCTGGGTAGCACTCGAGTATGAGTTTTAGAAAAAATATTTCAGGCAAAGTTGCACCCATGGGCAGGTACAAACAAAATATAACTGAAAAAAAAAAGGGAAAAAAAAACGGGGGTTTAGACCACAGTCAGTTTAGTATGAAGTCAAAATACAGATAGAGATACAACATTTTTGGAGCAAACTGAAAACATGATGAAACTAAAATGAAACACACATACACGACTAACACAACCACAGCAATTAATCTCATTAGTGAAAACATATTAGTGTGTCACAAAGGGTGTTAAAACATTTTAAATGGAATCTCTTGAGTCAACGTTTTACTCTTTTTAAAGAATCCTTCGAATCAATTCAGAGCAGCACAATGGCTATTATATCTGAACCATAAGCCATCAATCCAGCCAGTAGCCTACGGCAGGACATTAGTGCCATGAATATTGGCATCTCTCTCTCTCTCTCTCTCTCTCTCTCTCTCTCTCTCTCTCTCATTTCTCTCTCTCTCTCTCCTTTCTCTCTATTTCTCTATTTCTCTGTGATGCTTTCTCATTTGTATACTTGCGCACATTAAAACTAGCCATTATTACAGTGCATATTACATTTTACAATATAAAAAGGAACAAAAATGGACAAAAATGGTTTCATAAAAATTCATACATCAGTTTTACATGAACGAAGAAGTCATAAAAAACGTATAAATGCTTACTCTTACCCTCTGGTTTCCATACAAATCTGTTCCAGCATAGCAGGCATGCGGCCATTCACATGTACACACACACACACACACACACACACACACACACACACACACACACAGACACACACACGGACACACACACGGACACACGCACACACACGGACACACACACACACACACACACACACACACACACAAACACACACACACACGGACACACAAACGGACACACACACGGACACACGCACACACATGGACACACACGGACACACACACACGCGCACACACACAAACACATACACACACACACACACACACACACACACACACACACACACACACACACACACACACACACACACACACACACACACACACAGTGGGATATTGTGTTCCACATTCCTATCAACTAAACAATGAGAATGAGAATCTATTGTGACCTGCCTAAATTAAAGCAGCTCATTAGTATAATTCATTCACATGCACGTCTGTTTTTCTGAACAAATAAAGGTGAATGAGTTTATCTATCACTGTATCTATAATTTGATTTTATCTTTTCTATTCAGTTACTGCGTCTTGTTGTTTGGACAGTTTGTCTGTGTATGCAGTATGTTTTTCCTAACCTACAGTATGAACGTAACATTTGCAAAAAAATTAAAACATACACAATCAGGATTCCTCTGTTCAAGCACAATGAATTGAAAAGAATAATTAAAGGCGCCAAGAAAATTTCCCCCTAAACATTCATGTATAATTTTTCTCATATTGTAATAAAATGATAAAACATTAAAAAATAAATAAATAAAACAGATTATCCGCAGTTCAGTTTGGGCAAATACATAAATCAGTAAATGATTCTGAATAATCATTTATTTAAGATTTTGAATTCACAGAGTCAAGGCGTGTAGTGGTTACCACTGTTGCCTCGCACCTCCAGGATCCTCGATCCAGGATCCAAGATCGATTCCCACCTTGGGGTCACATTGGGTTTCCTATAAATTTATAAAATGTCATTATTTTACTAAAAAGGAAAAAAAATGCATTGACAAATTGCTGTGCTATAAGATAAATAAATCAAATCCGAGCAGTGCTGGTTGGGGAAATAATCATTGTCAGGGTGGTAACAGATAGTCTTTAATTGTTTTCCTGTAACAGCATGCCCCGAAATGATTTATTCCCCTGTGGGCTTTTCCATGACAAATACAGTAAAATGCATTTAGTTTTGACTCAGTAGGTAACTAATTAATAAAGTAATAAAGAGATTAGTCATTCTTAATGCCATAATCCTATTTAGAAAATGAATGTCATTGACAGATGGCAAAAATGTCTAACAGCCTGCACGTTCCATTACTGTATAACTCAATGCTTCGCCTACTGGCCAATAAACATCATGCCTTTTAAAAATAAAGCAAAAATACCAAACCGGACTGCATGTTTCTACAGAAACCTGATCCGTGACCTGCTATTGATACCAGATGAGCTGATAATGGTTGTGAACGCTGCTCAAATGTTTGTGAATATGATTAAAATTTTCCTTGCAGAGTGTTGCTCACGGGTAAACACATCCATCTTGACTTTCATGAATAGAATTAATGTTGCTGAGAATTAAGCGTAAACTTTTGAAGGTCATGGAGAGCAGTGCTCTGTACTCTCACCGTTCCATAGTTGTACAAATTCTCATGAACTACCTTTTATGAAACATTAAGAGTGGTTGAGGTTAGGATGAGGAGAGAGAGGGAGGGAGGGAGGGAGGGAGGGAGGGGGGGGTTGTGCTTGTAACTTTCCTTAAAACCTCATGCATATGAAATCCAGTAAAGTCTTTCTCACTCATTAGAATTTTGAATCTGTGAATTTTAAGTGAGTTTGAGCTGATTAAACTGAATTATTTATACATTTTATATATGCATTAGGTATGCCAATGAACAAAAAAAATAAAATAATAAAATAAAAGTCAGTTCGGGGGAGTTCGGAGGAATTCCCTGGATCTTAGCTGACTGCCCTGGTTAGTTTAATCCACTTGCATAAACCATGCCTTGTCTTTGCAACACTGGATCATGCTATTTATGAACTGCTTAACTGAATAAACCACAACCGCAGTTGACGGAAAGAAGATTGCAAGTGCGATCCTCTCTGGATTTGCATAGGCAAAGCGCATGCAATTACCCTGCCTATATGGTCTAATGACCTCAAACAAATATGGTGCATTGAGCTGACCAAATAGCCATGCAAGTACCATGGAAATGACCACTTCAGAACCACAGAGACCTGGTTTGTTAATCTAAGCGGCTGAGTTTGGCTCTGTCGGGTTGTCTGAGTTGAAAATAAAGCAACCGATGCCTTTTTTTTTTTTTTTGATCATTTCCTTCAAGTGACACCGTGCCTCGTGTTACAATTTATGTGGTTTATATCAATTTGTCTAAGAAATTCAAGGCCACTGTGAGTAAATTTCAGTCCTCAGTGTCACATTCGCACATGTTTACCGTAGACCTGGACCAGCCTACACACTGTTTAATAACCTAAAGAAGTGTTATAAATACCTGGAAACACTTCAGTCCCAAAGGAAACGGGTTTATAAAGAATATATCTGAATGGTAGACTTCGATCTAGACTAGAATAAACAGGACAATAATACACTCTATAGGACTCAAAGTGCTGATGTTGAACAGCAAAACAGGGGAGCCGCCATGCTATCCAGGACAAATGAGTAAAAAAAAAAAAAAAATAGGCCATTTCATTTAACAAGCTTAAAAAAAAATCAATCAGAGAATCAAAATGCTTGAAGAGTTTAACAGACTTCCGTGCTATTCGTGTCCGCAATGATCTGCACTTCAGGCTGTCTACAAGGAAACAATAAAGCGCTGATGTACAGCACTCACGGTGATCGACAGAACTGGCAAATATTCTATTAAGATACAACAATTCAATTAATTACAAACTGAATATCCTGTATCTGTAACTGGATCAAGTATAAATGGACTCTTTGAAACCATTAGACACTGATGGGAAACTTTTTTAATGGACAATATCAGGTCAATTCCCATTGTACAATGTAATGATATTGGTTAACATATTTTTTTTATGTCTTGAAGAAGGGAGGTTATGAAATATAAAGACTAACTTAAATATGTTCTGTACCCTCTTAGAAATGAAGAATCCAAACTTTAAATTGGCACTGGGGTGGTACTATTGAAAGACCATCCTTTTGTCTCTTTAGTATCCATATTTTATATGGAAAAATGAAAGTACAATTTGGAAGCATTATTTCTGAGAGGGCACTTACTGTGGCAGAAAAAAAAAAACATGCATTTCATTTATTATATTTCTTTTACAACACGATTTCCAGGATTGTACTGTATATAATTGATTGATCAGTGCATTTATTTACAATAAAACTTTATTTACATAAAGCATAACACAGTGTGGAGGAGCTAATGTTTTAGTGACAATGGGAAGGATTCAGAACTTTATATTCTAGTGAATAAAAAGCATTTTGCAAATTTGTTTAGTGTAAAATTTATTGTAAAGGCTCAGTATAAGATAATTGAGGGAAGTAAAGATTTTGAGTTTAAATCACCTGATTGTAAATCACCATACTTGATTGTATTGAGCTTTCATTGCATAAAAACATCAGCGAATACAAATGGAAATCAGAATGACTTCATTCCCCATATAAAATCTTCACAAATTAAGAATTTGTGTTTGGTCACAACATAATGCAATCAACCACATTGCAGACAATACAACGCAGTTGTCATCATAATCAATCAAAGTTGAATCTTAAGCAGAAATGAAAGGGTCAATAGAGGAAATAAAAGACTCCATTTTCTAATTCTCTGCTAATTATTAATTACCCTGCTACTAATAATAATACTCGCACTCACTCATTCTCTGAATGACTTATATAGCCTTCACTGCTTGTACAGGAGCCAGGTTGCACATACTCACACACTCACTCATACACTACAGGCAATTTGAAAATGACAATTTGCCTGTCTTATGAAAATGACAATTAAGTTGGACTGTGGGACTGTCAGAGGAAACTCAACCATCAACCATATATGTATTAGTAGTAGCCATGGCATGGGGGGCGTGTATATATAGATACATTATAATATGTTTCTTTTATTAATATGATTTTTTGTCAAATATTTGGGACCGATTTGGAGTGAAATCTATTCTAGCCATGCTGGCAACTTTTTTTTACCGCTTACATTTTTAAAATGTGTTTATTTTTTTTATTTCTCTTTCTTTTATTCTTTTATTAATGATTGAATGCTACAAAATAAAATAAGGACATGGAAGTTAAACCTATGGCACTATTAAAAAAAAAACTTATTTCTTATGCCAATTTAATATACAACATACTCCATATTTGTCTGCGTGCAATTGAATATGGATCAGCCATGAGACTGAAGCATGGAACTTGAGAATGGTGGTCTCTGACCTTTCCTCATTAAACTGTTTCAATATGCTCGTCTAAACAAGAAGTCATATAAAACAATGTGTTTGTTTTACTTAACATATCTTTCGTTTAAAAAAAGGAATTATATGAGCTGCCCTGCAATGTATATGAGCTCCTTGTTCCACTTGTTACCTTGTGCCCTTAGTCCTGTGGGATAAGTGGTATAGAAAATGACTGAATGTATGAATGAATGAATTTATATGAGCATGTGATACATTACATTAATCTGTTAACCTAAACTGGTTTTAATGAGCTATTTTATTTTTTTATTTTTTTGCTAATGCCATGGTGACACGAGTATTTCAACAGTTAGTGTAATTATCTTGGCGGCAAGTTAAATTCTAAATTAATCAATTAACCCTTAAAACACAAGCAGCATAGCTAAAAATAATAATAATAATAATAATAATGAAATATTATATGAAAGCCTTGCCATCTTGTGTTAAAGCTTCAGACATCAAACTATGCATTTGGTTTTTCAGGTATGTCGGTTAGAATGAAAGTCATCATTACTTTTTTTTTTTATTTACCACTTCTGGAATATGGGAACAATGTCTCAAAATTGCATATTTTTAGCAGTAATATGCTGAAAATTTGCATATTTGGATTATTTTTGTTTTTTTATAGAAACAACTAAAAACAACCAGAAAAACTCGTGATGTCATGTTGATGTCACATGATGTCAGACACAGCATTGTATAGTTGGTTAAAATGAAATAAAATTCAGTTCAGTATATTGCCTATTTTGTGCTGAAAAATGGGATATGTCACTCTATACTATATATATATATATATATAACAGCAAAACAAAAAGCGGCTATGAAAAAAAGAAATTTTGAAGGCAGTATTCTACTTGTGACCAGTATTGGGTGTCACTCAGATTACTTTTTTGATGTAACGAGTAATCTAACACGTTAGGTCCACCATTCAAGTACTCAGTTACTTAGTTACTTTTTCAAAAATGTAATCCATTATTCAGACAATTTATGTCATCTGTGAGCCAGACAGCAGTCATTCCCAATCCATTAGTGTGTTTGTGTGAGAGGAAGTCGTCCTACAAGACCCGCCCCATGGTAACACCCCCCCCCCCCATTATTCCAGCTGTTATACCCCTATCTCACCCATGCGGTTTGACTATGCGAGGACAGATGCGCGGAAAGATGGAACTGTAATCACGGCCCCAAAACTTGCGGTGAATCATGATGAACCGTACTTACCGCTACCGCGCGAAACCACGTAGGTGAAATAGGGGTATTAATAGTTTACAGATTATGGGCCAAACATCTCTGAGTGATGATGGTAGAATAATTATATAAAGGTCTTGAATAAATCAACATGCACGAGGAAGCACAAAGGAGTTTTCATTTTCTGCAATGGAAAAGTACTCGAACTAGTTACTATTATCAGAAAGTAACGCTGTAATGTAACTGATTACTTTTTAAAGACAGTCATTTTGTAATGTAATTTGTTACGTTAAAAAGTAACGTCACCCAACACTTCTTGTAACTATTGCAAACAGAGGTTAATTAAATAATTCATTTTTAAGATCATTAATTAGGTATTGCTAGCATAAATGATGTTTTTTTATGCAAAATGCTGTAGTTAAAGAACAGCTACAGAACAGTTTTAAATAAAAACAATGAAAACATTTTTACATGACAAAATAACAATAGTTTTTTTTTTTATGAAAAACTTTTTATGTACTTCCATGCAACTTTTTCATTTTACTTGTATTCATTTTGAACTTAATGAAATAAAATAAAAAAAAAAATTTTTCAACTTTGTCAACCCCGGCCAAAAGTATTTTGGTAGACAACATCCTAGAAATAAATTCCTGGCACACCTTGCAAAACCTCAAATGCCTGGCGCTCCTATATTTTGACAGGTGTAGGCGGACAACTCTACTTTTGACCATTATCTCTCTTTTCTTCATAGAACTACTGTACCTTTACAGAGAAGCATAAAATTCTGCGATTTGTCTGCTTTGCTACAAAACGTCCTTATGCATATGGCCTCTAGCAAAAGGCTGTACGATGTCTGATTAAGTAGTCAAAAAAAAAAGTGCAGCAGCTTTTCGAATGTAGGCATTTCTTTGTGTATGTACGGTTCACTAAAGAACAGTCTCAATCTGTTCAAACTTCTCACAAAACGGAAAAGGATCTCTTCTGGATCATGTAGAACAGATGGACGTGAGGTGTGAGATTTCTAGTGTAATTTGCAAAATATATGCAAAAATACTTATGAAAGGTTTTTCATATGTACTGGTTTATTTTATTTATTTATTTATTTATTTTTTTTTTGTTGTTGTTGCATATAATATGCAAGTGACCAGAGAAAATAGTCTCCATCATAAAACTGCTAAAGGGAATTGGATGTGTTGAAAGAGAGTCAAAGTAGGAACCCGAGCTGATTTTATTCCAAAAAAAAAAAAAAAATAAAAAAATAAAAAGTTAATTTGATGTTCTCCACATGAAGGTGTGGTTTGGTAAAGGGTTGCCCTGGAGGAGACCAGCAAGTGGAGTGAGGAGTAAAAAAAAAAAACTTCAACTCCAGCTCTTGCCTGCTCTGTCTCCTTGCCCTCTGTCTCTCTTGCTCTCTAGACAACTAACAGCTCAACAACAACACAACAACAACAACAACAACAACAACAACAACAAAAAGTTCTAGCATTTTCCATGCTAACCATACCTAGCGATTGTGTGCATGGTTGGAGGTGGGAGGTTGGAGGTAGGTGGGATTGGTGGTGTACATACAGTACAGTACGTATACATTGCTACTGTAGTTTCAAAGGGAGCTAAAAATGTTCTGTCACCCCCTGGGCAGTTGAGTGGGTTTGGTCAATTACTTTCTCTCTAATTCCTCCTCTGACCATTAAACTGTTTCATAACAGGACAGCATTAAAAAAGCCACTTCAGGCAATGTACAATGAATGGCTTTATGCACTGCTTCTCTCTGTCTCTCTCTTGCTATCATTCCTCGTAGCTGAAGTTTTACCCCCTTGGGCTGCTACTCTTTCACTCGGCTCTCTGTGACCTAGTGATATTAACAAGACAAAGACTATGAATCTTTTACATTATAATAAATTATAGACGAGAAGCTCTTGACTGTTACACACACTACTATTAACTAGGTTTAGTAGTAATTATAGGAAAGGCTTGTTAAAACCTCTAACCTGATTGATATGCTTTCTACCTCCACCGTTCTAACTCCAGACGGATTTTTTTTCTTTATTTAATTTTTTGTTTGATTCGATTTTTTTAAACCATTTTTATTCATTTATTTCTTTTTAAGATAACCATTCTGTCTTGGGATTCATTAAGAACATGGAAGGAGCCTCCAGTGCCGATGCTTTGAACCTGTAAGAGGTACAGAGTGAAATTTTCCACCATGTTAAAATCTTTCTTTGCAGTTTCCTGTAACATTTCTGCACTTTTCTTATTATCAACGTCAAGAGAGGAAAAAAAAAAATCGACAGGCCTGTGTGGGAATGACTGTTTATAGCTGAGAAAACAGGAACAAACTTGTTCTGAGGATCATCCATAATATCTATAAATAAACAAACCAAAATATGATGTCATTATTTATCTAATAAAACATTGTATTTATGGATACATTGCTGTTATACAAAAGGAAAAAAAAAGTTGATAAAAGGCCTGGAGGTGGTTCTGAGTTTTAGATTTGCATCAGCTGTCAATACAACAGTTTGGAACATTAAAAAAAAAAAAAAAAAAAAGACTTGCAGGCTCTGCAAAAGGCCTGAAAGAGTACAGAAGACAACTAAAGTGGATGACTGTAGAATCCTGCCCATGGTGAAGAGGAACTCTCTAGCCAAGTCAAGGACACTCCTGAGGAAGTTGAGGTGTAATTGTCAAAGTTTACATTTAAGAGACAGCACATACAGTAGTAACTGGTAATGATCAAGAACATAAAAGCCACATTAGACAATGGCAGAAAATACCTACAAAGCTTGTCCAGTTCTGGAATAAGATAAAACCAAAATAACTTGTACCGGAATGGTGGGAAGAGAAAAACATGGAGAAGGAAAGGAAAAGATCCTCATGATCCAAAACATACCACATCTATGTTACGGCGGTTCGCTAGTGTTTACTGAAGACCTAGTTAGTGATAAAAGTAGGAGGATGGATTCTGAAGTGTACATGCCTATACTCTCAGCTATGATTCTGCTTCATATTGCATGTGGATAATGACCCAAAAACATACAGTAAAAGCTACCCAAGAGTTTCTCAAGGCAACGGAATAGGATATTCTACACTGGCCCAAGTCAGTCACCTGATCTCAACCCAAGAGATCATATGCTTTTCATTTAATGAAAACAAGACTGAAGGCAGAAAATCCTACAAACAAGGCGGCTGCAGTAAAGGCCTGGAAAAGCTTCTTGAGGGAGGAAACTTCCTATTTGTCTCTTGATGCCCCTGAGTTCCAGACTTCAGACATGAATTGACCGCAAAGGATTTTTATCTAAGCATTAAAGGCAATCCTATTGTTTGCATTTACTTATGTTATTTCTTTCTGCCATTGTTCATGGTGTGTGTGTGTGTGTGTGTGTGTGTGTGTGTATGAAAATGGCTGTGCTGTACTTTGGTTATTGGCGCACGTTTGTCAAGCCGCTGGAATTTAAGCTGAAAGTCTTGACTTTGCTCACATCTTGAGTGTTTCATTTCAATCCATTTTAGGCCAAAGGCCAAAAAAAAACTTTCCCAAATTGATGGACCTGACCGTACTTGACTTGATATGACAGGTCACAAATAATCAAAACGTTGGAGCCGTAGAACTATAGAAACAGCATATCACATCAGCCCACATTGTGCCACTTCATTTCTGATTTGTTCCTCCTATATCAGCCTGCCTAATTGTGTTTCCTACCTATTGCCTTCGCTTCCTCTTCCTTTTACTTGTTTTGTCCTCTCTCCAACTTCTGGTGATTTCCCTGATACACAGATCCCTAGTGCTGTTTCAGTGGTATTGTTTTATAACCGTCTCCTGTTTTTTTTTTTTTTTTGTGCCACTTGAGGACACCTTGGAGATCTGTTAGGAAGTCATCCATTGTGTTCAATGCGATGTCATTGTCGAGCAGATGCAAACCGCAACTCTCAGCATTTCGTTCTGTGCCGCTAAGCCGCTGTTTAAGATTTCTGTTTCATGATAAAGCAGTCTTATCTTTTTCTCGCTTTCTTGACTCTCTATACATGCGAGCGGTAAATGTTGTGCAGTGTACAGTACGGGAACACGTTTTGACATCTTTCGACACCTTCGTTTCTGCATCAGCATTCTCGCGGTACCGTAAGTGCACGTGTCACCGCCTAATGTAAATACCTTCGATGCAATTACAGATCCAGTTGAAATGACCTCTGGTTAAGAGGTGAAATTAAATTCGCAGTTTCTAGCCAGATTGTCTAGCTGTGGTCAAGCAGCTGTAGCAAACTTTGTCAGCAGGAATTAATGGGAACGTAGCAGGGAATAAAAGGAGGAGAGGAATCTGGTACACAAAGAGTTTAAGAGAGCATTTTTTTTTTTTTAACAAGCTCAGAGTGCTGTTGATGTTATTGAACCAGCTTACGCCTTAATAAGTGTCCAGGGGAAAGCCGAGGCTGTTGATTTGTCTCACTTCAGTATTTCATTAGGCAGCTGAAGCCCTACTTTCATCGAATGGGAAAAGCTCGTTGAACATGAATTCCCAATGATAAATCAGAAAAAATCAATGCCAGGTCGAGCATTGCTGCCTCTGTTGTGCAAATGTGGACACGCTGATGAATAATGTTTCTGCTTTTGATACATTGCTCCATGTAGTGTGGAGGGAAAAAAGCACCTGGCTTAGCTTTCTGGTAATAAAACATAAACTTACCATGCAGGCAGTGAGGTACAAAGCCAGTGTCCTTGATTTTGACTTTGCATTATGGTTCTTCCGTGTTTGCTTTAGTTTTACTTCTTGTGTAACTGTTCTTCATCCAGTCATTCATGAGCTCCGTTCATGCTTGTGAATAGTTTCCCCTGATAACCAGTTTTTATTTACAGAGAAATTAACTGAAAGTTAACAAAACAAACGATGGTCTTATTAAAAAAATAAGTGATTTTTTTTTTTTTTTCGGGGAGGGGTTCCCAGATTTTCTTCCTAATTTAGTTGTGTTCAATTCCTCCCTGTCACTAGGGGGCTCCACATTAAGGCTACTACTACCACTCATTCAGGAGGCCCGAAGACTATCACGTGTTTCCTCCGAACCACGTGACGCCAGCCGACCGCATCTTTTCGAACTGCTCGCTCACGCACTATCGGGGGCGGCGTAACACACTCGGAGGACAGCGCTATCCGCTCCTTCTATCAGCTCTCTCTAGACCTCCGACTGCGAGAGGTTACAGCATCACCCGGGAATCGAACCAGCGATCTCCGAATAATAGGGTGAGCACTTTTACCACTGCCCGAGGAAAAAAAAAAAAAGTTAATTTAAACAAACTTTATTTTTAATTATGTAACCCAGACTGACATATGCACCATAAAGTGAGGCTGCCGCCACCATGCTTCACAGCTGGGATGGAGTTCTTTTGCTAGCAAGCTTCTACCGTTTTCCTCCAGACAATGATGGTCATTATGACCGAACAGTTAAAAAAAAATTTTTCATCAGATCTGAGGGCATTTCTCCAAGAGTAAGATCTTTGTCCACATCTGCAGCTGCAAACTAGAGTGGGTTTTTTTTAAGCATGCTTTGGAGCAGTAGCAGATCATGCCAACATCGGTCTCGTTTAACTGTGAACATAGTACCTGTTCCTTCCATGTTCTTCACAAGGTCCTTTGCTGTTGGTTTTGGATTGGTTTGTACTTTTTGTTCCGAGGTATGTGTCTCCTTCCTGAGTGGACCCATGATGTTTGTACTTGCATAATATAGTTTGTACAGATGAAAGTGGTAGAGTACCTTCAGGGATTTCGACATTGCTCCCAAGAAAAAAACGGACTGATTATACTGTATGTTCTACCCAGGCTGATTTCTTTTGATTTTCCTATGATGCCAAAGAAAGAGGCACTGAGTTTGAAGGTAAGCTTTAAAATACACCCACAGGTACAGCACACCACTAATTGACTCAAGCAACCCACCCGAAGCTTCTAAAGCCATAACATAACTTTCTGGAAGCTGTATTACAGCACTATGAGTATGATATGAGCATATGTAAACTTCTGACCCATCGGAATTGTGATATAGATAATTATGAACTCCATGTGAAACAATTGTAAATAACTTGGGAAAAAATGACTGGAGTAGTTGAAGTCTGAATTCGTTTATTAACATGCAATATATTAACAGTTTTAATATCTTAGTCACTATATACTGTTTATTTATGCTTTTCTATACCTATATACTGTAATATAAATATGCTGTACTGTTTATGCCGTCTAAGGTAGAGTTTTCCTCACCATTGTTGTCTCAGGACTTTCTCATTATGGCTCTGAGTCTGCATTGTGAAAATGCGTTACATGTTACGACTGCATTACCTGTGCCTCAGACCTTCAGGGTTGAGGGTTCGATTCCCACCTCAGGTCTGTGTGTGTCGAGTTTGTAGCTGGTGGGATTTACCCCAACATTCCCTTTTCCTCCCATAGTCCAAAGACATGCAGATTAGGATAATTGGTTAATCCCGAAATGCTTGTTGCGTGTGAGTGAGTGTGTGAGTGAGTGAGTGAGTGTGTATCCTCCGATGGATTGGCACCCTAGGTCTAGGGTGTACCCCGCCTCATGCCCAAAGTTTCTGGGATAGACTCCAGGCCTCCATGACTGGATAAGCTGTATAGAATTAATTGAATTAAGAACAGTGGCAAGGACATGCACTTTAAAGAAGAAGAAGAAGAAGAAGAAGAAGAAAAAAAACTTGCTAAAATATGTCCTGGTTTTGAGTCAGGTCTGTTTCTTTGGTCTTTGATGAAGTATTATTATAGTTTAACCCTGTTTACCATGATTAAATGGCACCCAGAGCACACACAGCCACCCACATCGGCATTACTAATCAGTTGCAATGAAGACATGTTAACCAAGCAATCAATAGCATGAACTGGTCATGTGTTCTGCAAAGAAGTTGACTAAGCGAAAGGTCTGATATGTACAAATTGTTCAGAGCATATGAGGTGTTTCATGCAAATTTGGATGAGTCAAGATTATTTAGTTCCACTAAAACACACACACACATGCATATACATCTATTTTTTATTTATTTTTTTATTTTTTTCTGCTAGATGGCTATTTACTGCAACAACCTGTCACCAATCATAAGGAGATTTGGAAAAGAGCGATGGGGCGATTTCGGTTCTGGCCCTTGCCTTTGATGTCATTCATTTATCTAGGCATGACCAATCTGCCCCGGCCAGGTTTTGGAAATACAGCTGAGGGTTTGTCAGTGATAGATACAGGACTGGGGTGTGCATGGCAAAGGTGTGGAGCAACAGCGGAGGGAAATGACTTTCTTGCTCCCTGGTATGGCATGTCTTTGTACCTGAGGGATGGAGAAGTGTGACAGAAATGGAGAAAGGTAGTCACGCTTCATGCTAACCTTCTTCCACTCCCAATGAGATGCCCTATCAGTTTTCTGGACTGTCTAAACCCATCAGGGGAAGGTCCATGCTTGACATAAATAAATGTAAAAAAAGTCATAATGATAAAACAAACAAACAAATAAATAAATAATAACAATAATAAAACAGAGCAGGAGGCATTGCTGATGTGAAACAGTTTTACTCACTTTCAGGAGCTGAGTGTTGTTCCACCCACACCACATCTTCCTCCTGCATCCACTCTTTGTTTCCATTAGCACTTATTACTTCAATAGATTTAAATCGGCTGAGCAGGGCAAGACTCCGCTAAAGATGCAAGCTGAATGTCAAATGCTCACTTTGTAGTGTATCTATGAATGTGTGTGTGTGTGTGTGTGTGTGTGTTCGTGTGTGTGTGTGTGTTTTGCATGGCTGAGCAGCACAACCCCTCAGTTCTCAGACAGTGAAATAAGAAAAGAAGGAGGATAGACGTGTTTTTTTTTTTTTTTTTGTGTGTGTATGTGTGTGTGTTTGTGCAAGAGAGAAACTAAGAGATACAGAGAGAAAGAGGTCTATCAGGGCAGTGTTGTTCGATATGGACTCTTTTCCACATTAGTATTCAGAGTTGGCATTTGCTGTTGTTCGTTCAGGGCACGCTGCTGTGTTATCAACAGTCACTCGACAGTGCCGCCACTGTCCCATCTCTGGAGCTCGGAAATCACTAGAAGTTCACAATGTCACCAGCTGTGATGTTTACTTTATTGGATTTTTTTTTCCTCCTTCTTTTAATTCTGCCTTTCAAAAAACTTTCAAGCAGAGCTTTGTCTCAAATCCGCTCCTTTGGGTCAAGTCTTTGAAAAAAAAAATTTTTTTTTTTGAATAATGCTTTTACTAATAGATATCCCCAGAAAGCAGCTTTACAACGATCCAGATGTTGATTTAGTTCCCTAATGAGAACGCCAGTGGTGACAGTGACAAGTAAAACACGAAGAAGAGCCCTTGAGAGGAACTAAACTGAAAAGGGAACCTTAAATAACCCTTACTTGTATTCCTAAAATCTCAACTAATACACAAAGACAGATTAAGTGCAGATACACTTTTTATTATTATTTTTTTTAGTATTTTTAATGTGAAATCAGCATGGGGGGGTTAGTGGTCGGAGCTGTTGCTCCACACCTGCTGGGGTTTTGGGGTGTGTGCTCTGCTAGTGTGGAGTACCCGACCTCATGTCTTGAGTTCCCTGGGATACTGTAGACTTCACAGGATAAGCAGAACCTGCACATGCTCTGAGCAGCATGGAAAATGGATGGATGGATGGTTGGATGGATGTTTAATATTAACTAGTTTAATAGTCTGGTCAAGTCTCAAAAAATGTATGCTTCTCTATGGATTACTGCACAAGCAGACATTTTAAATGTAAGTGGACTGTGAGAGTACAAGACAGTTACAGTCTAACTGCAAGCTTCAAATGATGAAAAATGACATATATCATTGTCGGTATGCAGTACGGGACAGTATGCATAAATAGTGGTAGATTTGATTGCCATAATTATTATAATTATTGCACTATACTTGTACTAAATAATGTTTCAGTCTGGTTTAATTTAAGAATATGACGTGCACTATAATTATTATTTAGCAACTCACAAACTAGCTCTTGATTTTATTTGATATTTCGATTATAATTTGATGACCTTTAAAGAGAGAATATACATTGGTGGCCAAAAACATTAAGAAGACATGCACCATGTGTTACAGTTCTCCCTGTACACAAAGACAGGTGATGTCATTAATTCGTTTTCTGTGCTAATTAGACTGATTAAGTTAATGCTTGTGGCATTACGATTGTAGCAGGACGTTTACTTTTTGAAGCCAGGCTATCCACCTCTGCACAGAAATGGCAAAAACCAGGCTGTTCTCAAATAGCAAATATCTGTACATGATCTTCAGGAAGCAATCAAGCAGGCGTGGATTTTGAGCAAGCACCAGAGTAACACCAGAGTGCTGCACACATCTCTTTGACTCTTTTGACTCTTTTGACTCTTTTCCATCCAAATCCAGCAGGTTTTGAAAATAATGCACTTCATACTAAATATTGATTGTTGCATTGTTTATTCTTCTTTTTTGAGATTTGACAATGTGACTGATTTAAATTTTTGTTTGGCCACTATTGTAATTATTCATATTCATACGCTATATTTAATATTGGACTGCTACTGTCGGCACTTTGCAAAAACTCAGACTTTCACCTGTTTGATCCCTTGAAAACAGTCCTACAAGGGTGAAGATTCACTTCTGATGAAGAAGTGAAGACAGCAGTGCATTCGTTGTTTGCAGCTCAGCCTAAAACATTTAATGAGGGAATATGAAAACTTGTTGACGAATGGTGATCCAAGCTGATCCATGGATCCTTGTCCAGGGATCCACTAGGGGAACCCAAAACCTACAGCAGGTGGTTATAATGGTAATGTTTATATTGTTATGGCTGATTGTTGTATAACTACAATACTTGGTCTTTTTCTGTATAAGAGACATGGCACTGTAGTAGAGACAGGGCAGTGATGGGGCTTGAACTTCTTTAGTAACCCAGATTCTTAACCATTGAGCTCCTGTATTCTGCCCATGGAACAGCTCATACTGTATATGTAAGAAACTAGGGAACCTGTGTTGGTTTAATGGTTTCACCTGGTCTTTAGCATCACCTGGTCTTTATTTCGTTAAATTCCCTCCCCTATTGAAAGGAGGGGTGACAAAGGGATGAGGCCTGGCAATGTTCCAAAAGTGAAAGAAAGCTTTCTTAGTAATGTGGAGTCCAATGTGACACCAAGGTTTCGAGAGCTGGATGTAATAAAAACCTGGGATAGACATGTGTCCGATTTTATTCGCTGTCCATGGTGATGCAATCGCTATTGCCTCAGATTTGTTACTCTTAAGCGTCTGATAGTTTGAATTTGCTCCAGTTTTTAGAGCCAGCAGACAATGCACTAGTGCTGAGGATAGCAGTGTGTGTGAGGCGGGTATACAGAATGTAAGTATCATCAGCATACCGACAAAATGATTTAACGTATGAATAGTGTTTATATCTGTATAGTCTGAATAGTGATGCACAACAAGTTTATAAGTACTAGTGATTATTAGTCACTAATAAGAGTACTGAGATGAGCATAAGACAGGGTTTGTGATTACAGCGAGTCCAACTTCGCAATATCTTGGTCAGATTCTGCCTTGAAATAAGAAAAAAACAAGTATAGTTTTTTAGGTGTGAGACCATTTGTGACAGTGCAGAAAGCTTTAAGCATTATACATAAGAAAAAAGATTTAACGGGTGTTCAAGTCAAACTTGAACTTGATTGTGCCGAATAACCAAACACTCATGCACTAATGCACTTATCCCAGTGTTTCACTAATGCTTAGATAGCATCAGGGTAGGACGTTTTCTTAGTATGCTGGAGCTCTGATCAGACTGCCTGCTTCATGTCTGAAATGCTGGCCTCCCAGGAACTCTTTAAATGACCCATACATGTGGAATTGGGTTGGACCGATGTCAGGACTGTATGGGGTGATGTGGCAATTACTACCAGCCAAGTTCCTGTAATGTGCAGGTGGTGTTGGTGAATGATTGGGTGCACAGTTCCCACAGACAGATGCGTCTCTTTCGCAAGTTGGCGACAAGTTACCTGTCGATTTACAGTACAAGGATCAGGGAATCCACTCACTGAATGTTTAAGGGAATGACCGCATTGGGTTCCGCGCCACCTCAGCCAAGACTATCAATCATGGAAGAACGACGTTCTATAAAAATGTACACCATTCAAATGTTTAAAAGGCCATAAGAGTCTCATCACCGTACTATGCTTGAAGCTTTCTGTAAATGTCAACTGGTTTTACACCTACATTGACTAGAAATTTCATCAAAGCCCTGTTTTGACTTGTGTATCATATAATAATGCGTAATAGTTAATCAAGATTAAAGATTGCAATTAAGCACTGTTCGCATGACTTTTTTTCAAGTTTCTTACATTTTTCTCAATGTCTTTAAAAAATATTGTACCAAAAACCCACTTTCATGGTCACATCCTTGCCGGCATGAAAGCGCTGTGATTTCTTTTACAATACTGACGCCTACACAGGCTGGAAATTGCCCCAGACATGGCTCCTGTTGCACATCATGCCAGGTTACTCCTTTATGATCGGTTCTGTCAAAGGTTTTGTGAGAACAGGGCATTCTTTTGCTTTCTATCTCACTCTATCAGGAGCTGGCAGTGGTAAAAGCTGCCATCAAGTCACTCAATACTGCAGCCCTGTAAAGTCTGCCAAAAAATAAATAAATAAATAAATAAATAAAAATAAAACAGTAAAAAAGTTAAAAAAAATTAAATCTGCTTTTATAAATAATAATAATAATAATAATAATAATAATAATAATAATAATAATACTCTGTCCCAGTAAAGAAATTTTTTTTTTCAGAGACATGTTTTTCTTTTTTTTCTTGTTGGTACATTGCTTTCTTGTATTTTCCATCAAAATTCTAGCTTCTCTCTACATCACGTCCTCATCTTTGTCTCCTCCTGGGTCAGAATGAAAAGTGACATGCCTTCCTGCTCTGCTTAAAAATTCGTGATTAATGTTTTCTTAAAGCTCTGTTCCTCATCCGCTTTTGAATAAAATAATATGATCCAAGGAGAACAGAGCATCTGCAAGACTTTTCTTTTTTTTTCTTTTCTTTTCTCTTTTTTTTTTTTTTTTTTTGTTCTGACTCCTACACTGTACTTCAAATAGAAAAAAAAAATGCTTGTTATATATGGCGCGGCACTACAACATGCTGCTCCGTTACCTAAATCTTCACATCTTGTTCTGCCAGTAAACAGAAATCTGAAACCATTGACAATATCAACCGCCGAGTGTGTATTTCAGCGTCTTTTATTGAGTGTAACAGCATGAACAATCATTTTCAAAAAACTAACAACAACAACAAAAAAAGCTAAATATTACTCCAATTAGGGAAAATGATGCAAATGACTATGGTTTCTGTCCATGTGAATGAGAGATAGAATGGCTTTTTGCGTCACCAGTGACAGATCATGTGTTCTTGTGTATTGCGTCTTGAGCGATGACTTGCAGCCTCGTAGTCAACAAGCCTCAGAGATCAATATCTGTTATTATCTCATTACATGCCACAATTTTTTTAACATCAGCATCATGAATGAACTGCTTCGATCTTATCATCCAAGGCAATAACATCGTTTTTTTTTTTTTTTTAAATGATTGCTGAGCCTACATTCATCACATGGTCCTTAGTTTGGTTCCTTTTCTCCCCCTTGTTGTGCTGAATGGGCTTGTGTGTTCTGGAAAGTTTTACGCTCCCAGTAGGGCTCCACTTGCTGAACAGAGGTCTCCATTTATGACCTTCATAAAAGGTGCAAAAAAAGATGTGAACCTCAGACAGAGAGAGAGAGAGAGAGAGAGAGAGAGAGAGAGAGAGAGAGAGAGAGAGAATGTGAAAGAGGAATAGGCTAAAAAAAAAAAAAAGCTCTCAAGCATGGGAAATTTCATGTGAAAGTTTCACAAGACTTGACAGTTGACTCATGGCATTTGTATTAGGCTCAGGATTCTAAAAAGTGCTTACCTTTGGGTTGACACCATTAAAATGTTTGAACATAGTGGAATTGCATTACACACCCACAGATGTTGACGGACATTTATTTTGATTCTTTTTTTTTTTTTAGTTCTGTTATGTGTGAAAATGGTTCCTTATGCTTCCAGAACCAGTTCTTTACAATTGAATATGGCCATTCAAGCAGGGAAAAACAAAAACAAAACTCCATGGATATAATAAACTGCTGATTCAGTACAGTCAGGTCGTCAGCTGACTTTATTTTAGTGCCACATAACGTTGCTGAGACTAAACCTGAGTAACTGAGATCAATAACCCCAGATCATAACACAGTGAGCACTACAGTATGTATCATTCTCTACTTCTTCTTCTTCTTCTTTATTATTAATATTATTATTATTATTATTATTATTATTATTATTATTATTATTATTATTATTATATTTTATTTTTTTATGGCCACACAGCTGTTTTATTCCAATCCTGTGAGTTCTCATCACATTATGTCTCTCTGTGTGTGTAAATGCTATTACCTTCAATAGCAGTAAAAATATTCACTGTATTATGATGCAACATTATCAAATGTTTAAATGATGTCCATTTATGGTTTTATTCTGACCACCCGAATTTTATTCTTAAGAAGCTGATGGTTCAGCACTATCCTTGCAGATTTTAATAACGTTTTGGACAGTTCCTAACCCAATTCCAGTCATTTCGAATCTCCTTAGTTGTTTTCTTTGCTTGATTTCTTTAAGCCTATTTCCTGACCTTTTTACTATTTAGCCTTAAAGATTTACCTCCGTTACCAGTAAATTAACTTATTTCTGGAAATGAGTTTTATGCTCAGGTCACAAAAAGCCCAGTGCGCTGTGATCTGATTTTCTTAAGGAAACATTTATCAGGAATTTGTGAGCTACATAACATACCATCTCCTGCAGTCCTCCATCCCTTTCTCTCTCTTTGCCCATCGCTGCGTCTTCATTAAGTTTTAACTCCTCCTCATGCACTCTTATATTCCTTTTTTTTTTCTGCTTCCCTGCACTGGGAATAGCAGCACTCTTACATAATTTGGTTTGAGGGAAAAAAAAAAAAAAACACCTCACACAGACAAAATGTGGTTAGATATAGCGCATATGCTCAGTTACAGAGCGCCTCCCATTGGAACGGATTGTCTCCGGCTTGAAAGTCAACAACCTTTAAAATTCATTGGACAGCCATAAATTAGCTGACACCGGCCTAATTTTATTTTGTACTTATTTATGTATTTATGTTTCATATTAGTGCCTGCATGTACAGGAAAACCTGTTGAGAACGAAATCTCGTTTTCAGCACAGCTCTGTCAGGATAAAATACAGCAAAAAAACAAAGACATAAATATTGAAATCAACACGCATACAGGCATAAACACATAAAACAAAATGCCAAAGCTAAGTCAAACAAATATAGCTTTCAGGCCACAAGGCATCCAATTTATATTAATGTGCTGGCAAGAAATACAGTGTTTCCTGTCTCTGATCTGATTTATTCAGCATATGGTCTTACTGCCAGCTCGTACCTTTGCTCGTCAATGTGCTTGCGGCGTTACAAAAGGACACTTCCAGGCTTACATTGTAGGTGGGTGTGTGAAGCTTGATGTTCCGATGAAACTCTGGCAACCTGACCGTATAAAAAAATACACCGAAACTCCTGTTACTGAGAATGTTGTGGATTTCATTTAAAGACAGAAGAAAGGCTAGAATAACTTAAAAATATATATAATAATTTAAAGATTTGCTTACATTATAAAGAACAAATAAATAACAAAACAACAAAACAAATCATTCTACATTCATGATTTTCTCAACATTGAAATTATTTAAATATAAGGTAATAATAATAATAATAATAATAATAATAATAATAATAAGTATATATATATATATATATATATATATATAATTTGCGAATTGTTAAACATTTTGAATTGACTTGTTACACTTGTTTCATTCTCCCCCCACCTCTCTCTCTCTCTCTCTCTCTCTCTGTCACACACACACACACACACACACACACACACACACACACACACACACACACACACACACACAC
>JAAGKR010004956.1:0-25528 GCA_011419295.1 Clarias macrocephalus
CTCTCTCTCAGAATGAACCGTTACGGTATACTGTTACTGGTAAGAGGGTAAAGACAGACTGGACTAAGTGTCTTGAAAAAAAATGTTCACTGTGAGTATCATAGTCTCCATAGTTTTGAGGTACAAGTTTATATTTTTCAGAGATTATCTATTAATGAAATGATGCTCTGTGCTAATGTGTTTCAGGGAGAGGGTTGAAGTCTCATGCCTACACACACAGTGTTCAATTCACACATCATGTCTTCTTAAATCTTCATACCCTTAAATTCTACTGTCTCCCGGATAACTACGAGATCATTGACTCATCTCTTGAGGACATCACTGTGAGTAATCAGGAACGCTGCAATAGACTGCTATCCTGTGAATATAAAAAACTTTATGCTGTTTCAATCTGTACGACACTTAATTACTGGCCCCATTTGCCTGGAATAATCTATATCTTAACCCAGTCAACTCTGCCTTCAGTGGTAGATTAGTTTAAATCTTATGTGAGTGTGTTTTGAAGTCTTAATAAACCTTTTCTTTCTGCAGTATGTGCTGAAGCCAACTTTCACTAAACAGCACATTGCTAATTTAGAAAAGCAGGGGAAATTGTACAGGGCCTACGATGGCACAACGTACCTGCCTGGTATTGTGGGCCTCAACAACATCAAGGCCAATGACTACGCCAACGTAGTTCTACAGGTACGAATTTACATCCTATACAAATAGGGCTTTGGTTTAGCTCTTGTTGCTGAAAATGGGGGGAAAAATTTCTAAAACAAAGAAAGATGAGAAGATTTTTTCCCAAGGTAAAAATAAAAACCTGAGATATATCGAGTTTAATAAATGGACACTGAAGGGTCCTCGGCTCTGCCTTGCATTTACACAGTTTTTGTATAGATTAATGTTTTAATTATAGTTCTGATAGCATTAAGAGTAAAGCAAGCTTTCAGTTCTTGTTGAATGTAATTCCATCGTTCAGTCCACACTGACCATGCTGTCATTTTGTTAATTGGAGTAAGGCCTGGAGCAAGTAAATATATAATCCAGACTGTTTCTAGTGGAATAACAGATTATTAGAAGAAACTGTTACAACAGAGTAAATGGGTTTTAAAAAAAATAAAGTGGACACAACTTGACAGTTATTTTAAACTTGTGTTGCACAAGCTTTAATGGTGTTTAAATTTTAAATGTAGTAATATATATATACACATTTAAACACCATATATATATTATATTAGACTACTCACAATAAGTTGGGGATATTGCGAGAGACTGGATGTCATACATAGTGTTTGTTTCACTTAAGGCATTTTTGGGATATTGGGGTGATACACACCTCATTTTGTGTTTTCCATGTAATGGTCTCATTGTGTACAGATGTGTCTTATATATTGGGGCCAATAGCAAAAGACAACCCTTTTCAATGTGTCATTGATTTCAACATTCTGTGGGTATAAAAAGCTGGTATTGTCAGTAAGTCATTCCAAGTTCATCATTCAAACAGCCATAAACACACAACGTCACGAAAACTACTGACAGAGTTCATGACAGACCCAGGAGTGGAGCCCACGAGTGATAGACCGCAACGATGACCAGTACCTAAGGGCCTATGCACTCAGCATCGTTATGCAACTGCCACACAGCTGCAGGCCTGTTGACGGGATGTGAGAGGTACTAGGCTTTCCAGACAAACCATTCGCAACCAACTCCACCGCTTTGGCTTGAATGCCAGACGACCATTGCAGGTGACTCTACTGATACCAAGACACCGTTGTGAACGTTTGCAGTCGGCACAAGACCATATGACCTGGACAATGCAGCAGTTGTCTACCGTCCTGTTCACTGATGAGTGTCGGGTCACCGTTGCTGGAGAAGGCGAGGTGAGCGATACACTGAGGTCAACATGGTCCCCAGGGTTTGCTTTGGTGGAGGAGGTGCAACAGTTTGGGCAGGCATCACCAGTCAGCGCAAAACAGATTTGGTTATTGTAGATGGCTCAGTCACTGCACGTTCTTACCCCAGTAAGCACGTTCTTACCCCAGATGATCATCATAGATCATCATCCCCCAATTCGGCCAGCACACCCCCAACTTTCTGTTCATGGATTATAATGCTCCACCACATCGTGGCAGAATTGTCACAGCTCGACTTCAGGAAGTTGGAGTGCCTCATATGGTATGTCCATCAATGTCTCCTGACCTGAACCCCATAGAGCACATCTGGGACCAGTTGAAGCAGAGACTGGATGATCGTACCCCACCAGTACGTGACCTGACAGAACTGCGTGTAGCACTTGTGGAAGAGTGGAACGCTAGTGAGGAGCATGTGAAGTCGCTGTCAAGCTGTCATTGTGGCAAATGGTGGAAACACCCGCTACTGACATTGTCAATTTTTGTTATTTAGAGCTATCCTTGTTATTGTGTACATTTTTGGGTTAATAAATATTAAACTAATGAAAATGGTGTTTCTTCTCATACATTATTAGTAATATAAAAGGGAACTTTGACTTATTTCATTAAAATTCAGAGCAAATAGGAAAAGCACTCATGTAAATAACAATATACCTACACCATAAAGTTTTTGTTTCATGGCCTGAACCTTATTAAACCATATTAAGATATTTTCAGCATTTGCCCTGGTTTTTGAACATTTACACAAGCCTGTATCTATAGCAAATGCAGTGAATTCCTTTGCCTCATCCTTTTCTTAAAGGCTCTGTGCAACGTACCTCCACTTCGTAATTACTTCTTGGAGGAGGAGAACTATCGTGGGATTCGGCGGCCTCCTGGTGACATCATGTTCTTGCTGGTGCAGCGCTTTGGTGAGCTAATGCGTAAGCTCTGGAACCCACGCAACTTTAAAGCCCACGTCTCCCCACATGAAATGCTGCAGGCTGTAGTGCTTTGCAGTAAGAAGACCTTTCAGATCACCAAACAAGGTACTAAACACAGAGCGATTATAAATCAGTTTATTTCTATTCATATGGGAAATGAGAGGTAGATTGGAAGATCAATAGCTGTCATTTTCTTTTTGTCCTGCAGGGGATGCTGTGGACTTTCTTTCTTGGTTCCTAAATGCGCTGCATGGAGCTCTGGGTGGAACCAAGAAAAAACCATGTGAGTTTCAGTTCTGGTAATTTCAAATCTCTTTGGTGGGTTTTTTTTTTTTTTTTTTTTGCATGATGCAGCCCAATAATTTGACCTTTCTGAAATGACAACCTTTTCTTGGGTAGGCAGTATATTTGTGTTAACAAGCAGATTAACAGGTGTACCTAATGAAGTGTATATATTTGTCTATATTAATGATGGGGGACAAGCAGTGTTCCAATTTTTGCTTTGTTCTGTTCAACATGTTGCTCTCCTTTTGCAACTTTCCAGCTATTGTCACAAAAGTCTTCCAGGGGACCATGCGTATCTTCTCAAAGAAACTTCCTCACCCTGATTTGGTGAGTAACACACAAATAGTTTCTCAGTGCTGCAGTCATGCAGTCAATAATTTCATAGGTACAAAGACTAGGCTTTTGTAAAGACTTTTGTCACTATTATAAAGAAAAACAGCTGCGTTTCATTTAGAAAACAGCATAACGATTGTACAAAACCTGGAGTCATGTACAAGTTCCAGGCTGTGTTTTCGTAACAGTCAGTATTTACAGTGCATGTATTAGCCAAATCTATACCTATACTAAGATTGTGAACAGGTTTAATCCCTTAAACTTTCTTGTTTCAAGCTAGTCAGGTGTTGCATAATGCAAGATTATATTTAATTTACAATAAAGTGCTGAAAATATTCTATTCTAATGCAGATTTAGATTACATAAACATTTTACAAGGGGTGCAACGACTCGCAGTTGATCCGTGATCCGTGTGGATCACGACCCATGGTTCGGCATGCGCTTGACCTGCAGATTAATTGCTCATTTTTAAACTTGCACATTAATCTTAAATTTTTAAAGATTGCAGAGTGTAAGACATCATTCTGCCCATATTGCTTTTTAAGTAATCAATTAGATGGAGCCTAATACGAAAAGCCATGTTGCCGGGATGTTTATCGCAGCAGACATGAGGCCATACTCTGTTGTGGAAATCAAAGGATTTGAAAACATGTTGAAAGTGCTTGAGCCATGCTACGAAATACCCACTTCAGCATGAAGATCGTAGACTGAACTTTACGAACAGGATAAAAACAAAATCTTTGCTGACTTATCAGATGCACCTTCTATTGTGATCACCACAGACGGGTGGACATCAAGGGCTACAGAAAGCTACATAACTGTGACTGCTCACTACATCACAGCGGAGTGGGAGATGCGAAGTCTGGCTTTACAGACCCGCCCCCTCTACGAGAGTCACACAAACACAAATTTTTGAGTTAAAGAGGCGTAATGCATGTAGCAACAGCCCAGTCACCACAGATGATACCAGCAACCAAGTAAATGCAGTGACAGAAGCTGGACTGGGGCCACAGATATCTTGCTTTGCACATGTGATAAATTTAGCATGCCAGTGTAAATACCCTCACATTGCAAAAATGGCAAGACTCTACCTTGCTGTGCCTGCCACTTCAGTTCCTAGTGAGAGGGGGTTCTCCACTGCAAGTGACCTTAGTGACCGCTAGAGATCTACTCTCTCCAGAGATCTTATCTGATTATAATATTTGGTCAGTTTTCAGGTCTCATTGTTTTTACATGCTGCACATTAACAACTGATTATTGAATTAATATTTTATTTTTAAGTGAAATTTATTCAATAACATTTTTTGTTAAAACAAAGTTCATTGCTTTTTCTTTTTTTGCTGATATGAAAAATTACCCGATCTGTGACTCAAAAAATATATATACCGTGAAAGTAATGTGCGAACTGTGATTTTTTTTGTGATGTGTTGCACCACTAAGTTTTTATAGATGTTCGATATGTAGATGGTTATGTTTAAATGCATGTACAGAAATTTCTTCATTTAAGTTATTTTGAATTGTCCAATAGAAAAGCAATAAAACAAAAAACAGATATTTTTCTGCCATGCAGAAAAACTGCTGGAGCATCACTGTGAGTTGTTTGCTTGGTTATAATGTTATCTATATGCTAAATGCTGTCTTTTTTGTCAGCAATTTACATTTTTAATGAATATTTAGATTTCACTTCCAATTCCATTATAAACTTGTGCTTCAGAGTTATCCAGAAACAAAGATGACTATAGAGTTAGGGTTGTTCGTAGTCATGAAAATTCTAAGGATCCTCTTGGAGAGCTCCTAACTTTGCCTAAAAGCTTTTAGTTAGGGGTTTTAGCTTAAGAATGATTTGAGACAGATCTCAGAGAAACTCTGAGTAAGTAATGGCCAAAAACTCTTATCTCAGTTAGGAGGCGGGGCTGAACTGTTGCTAGGTATGATGCATTTATAACTTTGAAGATGATTCATAACTTCTCTTAAATTTTCTTTTAAATAAATAAAATGTACAAGACCTGCTAACATGCCATTGGGTTGGGTGGGTTCAGATGATCTTTATAGAATATGTTGCGGGTGGGCGGGTCCATGGCTAACACAGTATATTCAGAGTCAGTCTAATTATTAATAGTTCAGAACAAAATTACACTTTGCATTCTTTTTCCCTCTTTCTGTTATTGTCTGTCATCTCTCTCTAAAACACACACACACACACACACACACACACACACACACACACACACACACACACACACACTACTTTATTCTTTTAGACCTACTTTTTCTCCTAAAATAATAAATTGGTTACACTTTATACCACCGGCATAAGAACTCTTATGTATATGTATTTGTCATTAGATTGGTACAACTTGAGTTTTTTTTTTTTTTTTTTTTTTTTAACATTACATTTACTATGCTTGTGTTCTCTCTCTTCTGATATCAAGGGACAATGAGTAACCTTTTCCCCTTGCTCACTTGCTGTTTGCTGTCTCCACTCCCTCATCCAATTTTTTTCAGACTAGTGCTAAGAAACAATTATTAAATTTTTTTGTGGGTACCAGTGCCAGAGCGGTGCTTGATTTGCACATGGGTTTCATATCTGGTCAGATTTTCAAATCTGCAAATTTTTCTTTGCACTCATACTGTGTCTGATTAATACAGCCCCCTGGTGTACAATGTAAAATTGCTAGGTATACAGGTATACAGTTTAATAAACACTACTGTTCACGGTTTCTTTCCATTACAGCCTGCCGAGGAGAAGGAGGCGCTGCTGCAGAAGGAGGACTATCAAGAGGAGATGCTGGAGTCTAGTTTTCTGTACCTCACTCTTGACCTACCCACAGCCCCACTCTACAAAGATGAGAAAGAGCAGCTGATCATCCCTCAGGTTCCGCTCTTCAACATTCTGGCAAAGTTCAATGGCATCACTGAAAAGGTACCAGCTATGAAATTATATAGAATGCACTAGCAGGTACCTGCGTGCTACCATTCCCTGCGAATGTAGTGTGCGGTCAACTCTCTGCCATTCCTCATGCTGTTTCGGTAGCCCTTACTTCTGCCTGCCATATGCGCTATCGCTGAAGACGCTCTGCAGTCTGATTCGGAGTTTAAGCCATGAGCATGAACGTCCGTTTCCGTTTTTGCATTCAGTAATGGACACCTATGATGCGCTTACTGTACGTCATAAAAGTATTTGACATAAAAGTAGCCTACTGTTACATTTACCCTGTGTTCACACCGAACGCGGCGAGAGCGTCAAAGACGCCGGAAGTCAATTCATTTTCAATGGGAGCCGGCGAGAGCGGCAAAGAGAGTTGAAATCAGCTCAACTTTAGGGTAATGAGCTATGACGCGGTTGAGCGGCAACCAATCAAAATGGAGGTCCTCCGCTTGGGAGGATTCCGCGGGATGCAGTCCTGTAACTTTTGTTCCGGCGACATTAGTTCCCAAGCGAAATGGAGGAGAGGTTGATTATAGCGGGTGTTTATTAATGTTATTTTAATTAAAAACAAAGTCTAGTAAGTGATTCTAATGTTATAATAATAAGAAAAATAATATAATAAAAATATATATATTAAATTAGACTAGCAATTCACAATGAACAGAAGCCACACCATACGAATGGCTTATAATTTGTTTATTTCTACAATACAGTTCTTTCTGTGAATCAATTTCTTGTTATCTTCCACATTTTGGTCAGTCTCCATAAGATCAACAAGCTTGATTGCTTTGCGGCCCCTTTAAATACAAGAAAGGCATTCGGTCTACGTCAGAGCGGCGACAGGCGTCGGCAGCAGGGCGGCGAGAGCGTCCTTTGACGCGGTGTGAACGCAGGGTTAGTGAGCACATCTTGCCTGCACAGTGGGCAATGATCATCCAATCATATTGCAGCAAGACAGTATATAAAATCATGCTGATAATGTTTAATAGTTTAAGTTATTGTTCAAACATCAGAACAGAGGGGGAAAAGGTGTTTTCTTTGAGACTTTATCTGCAGCATGGTTTTTGGCACCAGACGTGCTGTGTTTGAGTGTTTGTATAATTACTGATCTTCTAGGACACAGCAGCAGTCTCTAGAGTTTACACAGAGTGGTGAGTGAAATGAATGAGCGACGGTTCTGTAGATGGAAACACTTTATGTAAGTTACCACATCCTGCCTGGCAGGTTGAAACAATCTGGCCATTCTCCTGTGACCTCTTATTGATCACTCTTTACCAATGTGGTGAGCAGAAAAGCATGTCATGTCCATACTTTAAACCTTACGGTGGATGAACTACAGCAGAAAACCCATTTCAGGTTCCACGCCTGTCAGCCAAAAATGACTCACCCAAGCAATATACATGAAGAGTATACCTCCACTCACCCAATGTGTCCTTTGATTTTGTGCTTCATTCATGGTCTTGTTGCATTTGTTGCATAGTTCCTTTGAAGTTTTGCCAAAACCATCCCTTTTTAATTTTTTTTTACAATGAGTCCATCAGAAGAGACACAGTACAGTATAATATATATACAAAATACATGTTTCATATGCTATCATTTTATGGTGTTGTTTTAATCAGTCATGAGACATAAGTATGTTGAAGTTATAATTTAATGCAGTCCGTCTGATTTGTTCTCTCTCTTTCACAGGAGTACAAAACTTACAAAGAAAACTTCCTGAAAAGGTTCCAGTTAACCAGACTTCCTCCATACCTTATCTTCTATATCAAGCGATTCACCAAGAATAACTTTTTCGTTGAAAAGAATCCCACGATCGTCAATTTCCCCATCACGTGAGCTGTTTTCTGATGTTTATGAACGTTTATGAATGTTTGAGGTTTTTAATTGTTTAAGATTCTGAATTTGAGTGGTGAGAGAACTTTTTGCCATTTATACCTCAAACTAATATTATAGTTGCCCATTATTTGATTTCTGTATTTTTACATAAATGTTTATAAGTAACGTCGACCTGCGTGAGTATCTAACAGAAGAGGCCCAGGCTACTGAGAAGAACACAACCTATGACTTGGTAGCCAACATTGTGCACGATGGGAAGCCATCAGAGGGATCATACAGGATTCACGTCCTGCATCATGTGAGTGCTTAGAAACCACATCCAGTCCAGTTTGGCATATGTGTATGTATGTTGATAAAAAAATAAATAAATAAATGTTGATTTGAGAAAAATTAATAAATAAAAAAAAGGGGGGGAGAGAGAAAAATAAATAAATTGTGGATTTAAATAAATAAGTAAATAAATGTTGAAATAAATAAGTAAATAGATGTTGATTTTAAGTAAATAAAGAAATAGTTGTTGAATAGAAATAAATGAATAATTGTTGATTTAAATAAGTGTTGCTTTTAATATAAATGATTTAATTGTTGATGTAAAAAAACAATAAATAAATAAAAATATGAAACAATATATATTTTCAATAAAAATATAAATTATTTAATTGTTAATTTTAAATAAATGAGTAAATAAATGTTGATTTTTAAATAATCAAATCAAAATTTATTTATTTATTTATCTAGTTTTTAAATATTGTTGTTGTTTGTCTAAAATTTGAACCTTGAACACTCTCACAGGGCACAGGGAAGTGGTACGAACTCCAAGACCTGCAGGTAACTGATATCCTGCCTCAGATGATCACGCTATCAGAAGCATACATACAGGTCAGTGTTATTAAAGGTATATTGGAAACAGTCGATAAAGCTTGATAAATGTGAAACTTATTGTAGTGTAAATGTTGTTGAATTTAGATCTGGAAGAGACAAGATGTAGATGATGATGGAAAAAGCCACACAGGAGCGTGATCATAGACCTTCAAAGACATGATGACAAACCAGAACTGGACCATGTTTCCCCTTCACTCTTCAGTAATATAAATATTAATTCTTGCCCCCAATTCAATTCTATTTCTGTGTGAGTGTGGTGCAGGTTTGTTACATTTGTTTATTAAACATTTTAATAATATACATGAAGTCTATTGCTACAATTTTCATTCTGGTTAAGGAGGCAACATGAGGAGAAAACGTTATGTTTAAGGTGTAGCATACATTTTAAAGTAAATCCTCCAACGGGCTCGCCAGAATACGCAAATAACTACCAGCCACAAATAGTTTCTCCACACCAAAGAAAAGGCACCCCTAACAGCGCACTTGAAAGAAAAGTCAACATGGGGGTTTTGTTTCTCAATATAGACAAATTAAACTACTGGTGATTTCACACTTAAGAGGAGAACAAGCAAAGCAGTAGGGCAAAATGTAGCTGCACAGGGAACTGTCTATATTTATAGTAGATACCTAGCCTGATGTAACAGTAATTAAATATTTACATGTAATACTGTAATACAATTACTTTATACTTTTGTCCTTTTTGGACAAATTACACACATCCTTTTGGAGCACAAACTGCAGTAGATTTGTTTTAATCTAAAGAAACTAATTCTTCAAGAGCAACATACTGTGTTAATCTCATATGGCTTGAATTTCTATATCTAAAATCACATTATGATGATGAAAAGCCATATGTCAGTGAATGTGGCTAAAGCTAACAACTTCGTACAGATGTGTGACTATAAAGAAAAAAAAAAGAAAATAAACTGCAGGTCTTAAAGCAGTAGGATTTTTCTCAAATAAAGCACAAGATTGCCTTGTCAATTGTGTAATCAAGATTTCTTTTTTAAAAAAGCAATTTATTACAGTTTTGTAATAAATGTTTGTCTACATGATTGCTTTCATTACATACATTTCGTTACATGTGTATGAAAAAAGAAGTATTATCTTGTCTGGCCAACAATCAATTTAGCCTTATTGAGTTTAATATTGTAAAAGGCAAGATAGCAAATTGAGGAACAAATGTTTACAGGTTCTTTGTTTAAAGGTCCACCATGTTATTCTTGTCCCACACAGAAGATCTTCTAATAAAGTAGAGAAGGAAATATTAGTATGAGCTGAGGTATAAAAACAAGCTATGCATATTGATAAAGTTATTAAATAACAATTATTTCATTTATTATGGTTCTTTAGCATGTCCCTCTCCTGGGAACCACTAAACATGTAAATGTTTGTATCAAATAGAGTTTGACCAAGTGTATGGTTTATGTACACAGTCACTGCTGTTATGTGAGAACATACAAAACAAAAACTGAAAATGCAGCTATTGCTTTTTTGTTGAATTACCTGGCATGCGTTTACAGCTTCTTCATTTTTGCTCAGAATGTTCACTAGTGCTGTGACATGACCCTGGATAAACAGCTCACACTAAGACAACAAGAGAAAGTTGGTCATCAATATCCCCTTAATTAAACAATCAGCAAATGTTCATATTACAAAGCTGAAATGCCATTATCAGGACTGTTACCCCTGGAAGAGCATTTGGATGAAGGTGGCATGTCTTCCAGAGCATAGACGTCATCTGAGTCTCGCTGCTATTGTGGCCCAGGTGAATCTGAGTCAGGATCATCAGAGTTCTGCAGGTTTTACAGTCCGATGGCAGAGAAGGCACTGAAACAAAGCAGAACAATTACACACGAGAGTGTAAACGTACACGGTATAAATTATAAGTGTTATTATGAGACAAAGATACATACAGCGCATACACTAATGGAAGAGCAAAATCAAAATATTACTCCCCTTTCCTGGTAAGGAAATTACCTGAGGTGTTGATTTGTTTTTTACGTTTCATTTCCTTTATACCACAGCAATTTGGAAAACTGTGATCTTTTAAATTAAACCTCACATAATTTTTGTTTATAGTTAAACTTAGCATTAAGGAACATCTGCAAAAATCAAAAAATGATTTAATCAGGTCTAGACATAAAACAATGAGACAGATTATTATTAGAACGTATTGTGAATGAAGACATGCAGCTTTTATTGGTATTGTTCTTTATAAAAAAGAACACTGGGGGTTTGCTCTGGGGTGAATAAATAGGCTATTATAATTATTAGGCTGCACTGGGAAATAGAATATGAATACATTTTCCCATTTGTCCCTCAGGATAACAGAGCATAGTAAATTCTGTATTAGTTTTGATCATGTAATGTTACTTAAGTATTTTTTAAGAATTACCCAGAGCAGGAGTGTCCTGGCCGAAGCACAAGTGCAGCAGTGTGCATATCGTGTGCGGAGTTGCAGAGGTGAGCAGGAAGTCAATGATCTGCTTGCCGTACTTTTCCAGGAAATTGTTGCACTGCTCTTTGTAGTGATCAGGCAAGTGGTCACAGATTTTCTCCAGAAGGTTCACCACACTCTCCTAGAACAGTTTTTATATTTTAACATTTACATTGCAATTTTTAAGGTACTAATTTAATTTGTTTTTCAAGAACAAGAACAAGTCTCACTTCGGTTCTCTCTTTGGGCAAAAGATCTTCCAGTTTTTTGATGAGGAAAAGGCAGAAGGTGCACTGGGGGCTGATTTGTAACTGTGGAGTAGAAATTTACAGAAAGAGATTTTAAAAGAGGATGATCAAAGGACATCAAAGCACATGTATTAAATAAAAGCACAGATGTTCATACATACAGTGCCTGTCCAAAGAAACCATACACTAGATTTAATTTGATCACATTTAGCTTAGATGACGGTGTGCAACGTGGAGGTCATTCAGCTCACTCAGGTCATCAGCTACTTAATTTTTTTGTCACTGAGCCAAGAATTGATAAACTGAAGCAAGGCCAGATCATAACGCTGCCTCCAGAGGCTTGTACAGTGGCCACAATACATGATGGGTGCATGAATTTATGCACTTCCCTCCTTACCCAATATTCATGCTCCCTATCAAACAGAAGCCATTTTATTTCTGAGGAGTCTTGCTAAAGCTTTCTTATGGCCACACTGCTGTTCAGTCCTATCCTGTGAGTTCTCATTGTGCATGGGGAAATGCTCTGTGATTTATACTGTCAGTTTATTTTTCTTTTGCCACTTTTCTTTAACAAAGTTGTCAGTTCTGCACTATGCTTTCAAATCTGCTTATTTTCTTTATTTGATGCAGGACAATTATTGGACCTTTCTATAGTGGCAACCTTTTTTGCCCAGGTAGTGTACTACACTTAGGAACTCAGGAGCCGATCTTGGGAACACTGAGTGTGATATGGTCTGTTTGGGGATGCCAGTCTACTGCACAGCAGCATGGACACACTCCTTAAAAAGACTAACACTTAAAGGCAATTCACCATAGTCAATCTGCCTACCGGCATGTTTTTGGGTCATGGGATGAAACCATGCAGGCATGGCAAGAACATGTAAAACCTCCACATACAGGACGGCCATCGTTACTCTTAAAGTCAGCTGTATACCTCATGACTGGTCCCTGTCGAAGGCTGCAATTGAATGAATCCCGCTTCCTGCATACCAACATTGAGCAACTCTGGAGTTTTGTGCTCTGATTGAACCCCACACAGTCCAAGCACCATGCATATCTCTCCCTCTTTATGTGCCTGCTGGGCAAATAAGATTAATGTAGGGCATATCAATATAATTTTAGCATTTATTTAAACATACTCAATATCTGGACTGGTTTGTGGACTTACAGTGAATGTAATGAATCCTTGAATGAATACTGGCAGATACTTTTCCATGAAATTTATGCAGTCGGTAACAGATTCAGTGGGGAGACGTTGACAAAAGTCATCAAGAGTCCCTTGGATCAGGTGCTATAAAATAAGGCTGAGTTTACTATTCCTGGAAGATCTTTAAAGAACCTAAATAAATATATAATTTTCTGTACTTTTTCTGGCTGACAAAAAGTAAAAAGTAATTTCTATTTTAAAAATAAGTCTTTACTTGCAATACTTGCACTTCCTTAAAACCTAGCAGAAATGGCAATGATGGTTTTACTTCTGCAAACGTGACATTGGCTATACAGAATGGTTATTCATGTACAGTTACCACACACACACACACACACACATACACACACACAGAGTTATACACACCTGTGTGTCTGGATGGGACAGCATATCTGAAAACAGCTCCATGATCTTGGTACAATCAGAGCACATGTTTTTGGTCTACAAGGAGAACTAAATATCAGTTTGGTCCCAAATATACAATGACTTTATTGTGTACATTAAATCAAGAAATGAATAAACTTGGAACTGTGCATCTATTTTGTTTTTTATGTGCCATCATTCTAGTGGATAACAATTACTAAAGGTGGGGAAAAAATTGATTCAGTTTCGTATCACAATTCATGTATTGTCAAGTTATATATGTTTGTATTTGAGGGCGTAAAATGTTTTAGTTGTTCTCCAATCCTATAGATGATACACTCAAAACTATTTACATTTGCAGGCAGCACAGCATCTGGAGCAAATTAATTGCTTAGATCCAATTGCAACCAAAAAAAAAAAAAAAAAAATTTTAAGATCTGACTAATGCCAGCTGTTGCCATGCATCAGATCTAATGAGCTGATTAAGGTCTGAAACAACCTTGTAAAAAAGAATCTGAGCCTCTGAAACTCTTAGGGTGCCCAAACTCTGTTATTTATCAAGGGGTGCCTAAACTTTTGCATAAGACTATAAAAATATATAAAATCAGGAAATTTATAAAATCATGATAATTACAGAATCACAACACAAATTAAATCAGCTTCCTGTATATAATGATAATATTGTTAATATAGTAATAATACCATGTTCCTGGTGATTCCCTTTCCTGATAGTTACATATCTCTAATAACCAGCCGACTTAGTAGGGGAGCAGCTGGTAGAGATGTGCTATGCCCATCTTAATCCTAAAATAAAGTTTTTCATCATAATAATGTTTTGGCCTCTATATTGGTTTCTTTGCTGTTAAGAAATGTCTGAACATTGTTGCACCAGGAACACCACCACCACCATCAACGTTCATGAGAAAACACAGTCTGAAAGAATCTCTTTCTAGCACAAAGCTTTCGATTAAGCATATCAGTGATAACTATGCCACACATTTACACCCGTGAAACACCCCGTAGGTTTGAACTCTCTTTACTTTGGTATTTTTACTACGGTAACACGTCATCTTCAGTAATAGAGAAGTTGGGTGTAATTTATTGTCACAAGTGTAACAAATACAAAAAAGTGCATTATTTACTTTATTTAAACGTGTTTTACTATGTAAATGCATCTGCAAATTGTACAGGCCACTACTGTGTACTGTGTGTCATTAACAACCAGAAATGCACTTGTGTAGCACCACACTCCAGTGATGGTTAGAATAAGGTTTCACAACCTTTTTTCAGGTCCAGAAATAATGTAGAAGTGTGACAGCAATGTAACACAAACAAGGTTTCAGGTCTTCATTACACTGTTTTATTTCTCAGAGAAAAATCTATATGTTTTGAATTCTTACACAGGCATTAACACAACTTAACATCATGAAGTTAGTCTATTTATGTATTTTTAAAAAATCTTTAAGTTTTGCCCCATGATTTGATTTTGCCCTTTGATTGACACACATATGTAGATTTATCTGGAATCTGAATTAGTCATTTTAAACATAAACCTTTCTGGTTATTTCTGAAAGATTAAAAACAACAATGTAACATAATAATAACCTTTTTTTTTTATCGTAATTACAAAGTTACTTCATCCTTTTATGCCAAATATTTAATTACATTAAAACATACACTGCTAAATCTTTTAATCCAATTTTTTACAATCATCTGGGTGTTGAAAAGAGCATTTTATGTTTATGTACCGTACCTTATTCAACACACACTGTTTTATTTATGACTTATTTAAAGTAATATGTTTTGTCACTCCGGGGTTACTAACAAGAGAGCTGAAACAACAAAAATCACTTACCATCGAAAGACTGGAGGTTTTAAAGAGTGGACTGTAAGGCCTGATGATTCTTGCATGTCCTGGAATGAAAGAAAACTTCTTTAAGCAGTGTTGAATGAATTTTATATAAATGAAATAGCTCTCCGGGTGTCATTTAACAACAAAAAATAAAAGTAGATAGGAATGCATTGTGGAATTTTGGAATGCAAAACTGCAAAGTGGCTTTGAATTAAAGTTGCTTTAAATTAAAGGCAGAATTGCCAGGTAAATAAATACTGTACTTTAAATGAAAGCTAAACGGTTTTTCATACTTTTGGAGCTTTTGGACTGAAATCGCCACAATTTTATTTTTTTTTTTTTAAACCAAAGCTTTCATCAGTGAATAGCTGATAACCTCAACAAAGTAACTAAAATGCATTTCCTGTTAAACACATTCGACCATATAGCACACAGAGGGTATTTATTTCTGTCCGCTTATCACCCTAATAAGGACAAGTTCCCTTTTAAAGTTCCTCTCAAAGTTTCTTCCTTGTGTCTTCTCAGGGACTTTGTCCTTGTCATTGTTCCCTCTGGCTTGCTCAAATTGATAAAGTTATAAATCTATACATTTGAGTTTATATTTTATTAAATTAGGACATTCATTTGATTATTATATTTATAATTTATTTATTTATCCTGAATTAGTTTTTCTGTCAAGAAGCTTTGTTCACAAAGTCTGTTGTTGATTTTAATCTAATTAAATAGATAAATGTCAGGTTTACATAAAACTAAAAACAAAAAACAAAAATATATACCTTTATAAGCATAATTCTAATGTAAAATGGACATTCTGTAATCACATATGTAATATGTAAACATGTATGTAATTACTACATAAAATCACTTTCCACAGTGTGACCTGATTTGTTTTCTTGCAGTTTTAAAACTAATTTCCATAAGTTTATTTTGATTCTAAAGCTGCTTTGTGACAATTAACATTGTTAAAATGATATACAAATAAAGCTGAATTGAGTTGACGTGATCTGGATTCATATGGATTTTATCTTGGATGAAATTTGATCTTGATTTTTTTCCGCCAGACCAAAGATGGCACTAAAACTAAGAATAGAAAATGGAATAGACCTAGAGCCTTTATTATTATTATTATTATTATTATTATTATTATTATTATTATTATGACATATTTTCAATTATTTTCACTCATCAAACAGACTGTATATAAAAACAGTTTAAGAAACAATAAGCATGAGCACAGGGGGGGTCCAGAGAAATCAAATCACAGAACGAGAGAAAAAGAAAAACTAAAGACAATCAGTTAAGGTTGTATTTTTGTGGAATACTTGCTGTGATTTTATTCAACGCTGATACCCACAAATGCGTTTTTTGACAGATATTACTATTATGATTATTGGTTGTTTCGTTTTTTAGGCGTCAGTGATCATCATAATAACAAACCATGCGCAGAGAGACAGAGATGCTCAGTCTTACCGGCTGTCAGGGCGCAGGTGAGGATGAGGAGGGAGACAGCAGATGCTGCAGACATGATGAAGGTGTCGGGTGTGAGGCTGAGAGCGGTTCTGAGCGCTAATGGGAACTCTGCAGTCTTTAAGCCGAGCTGCAGCGCTCAGTGACGGGAATAAGGCGGAAACAGGAAACAGAGCTGTTTATGTCTCATGACTTTATTCTAGCCAATCACGAGCAGCCTAGATCCCGCACTCTCCGCCCCTGTGCGTGTGCTCGTCCGCCATGTTGGAGCGGTCAAGACCTGCGAGGAAACTGTTTCACTGTGATTAAGAGATGCAGACTGCTTTGTAAAATCGATTGAAATTCGCTTAATTCTAATTGTCCACGTTAAACATGGTTACTCTGTTACTTCTTTTTATGAACACAAACACACACTTACCATAATTTTCTATTACAATAAATTGTACAAACATAGGATGAGTAAAGTTAACACTTTAATTTACTGTTAATCACAGATGGCAGATAGAACTAAAGACAGACAGTTTTAATTTGCTCTGAAATGATCAAAATGCTAGCACTGCTTCACAAAGACCAAATTAAATGCATGAAATTCAATTACTTTACTTGCAATTAATCAGTTTTTTAGTTGTTTTCTGAGTTCTTTTTATTTCCCAATACATAATAACATTGCTTGTTGTTACGTATCCTGAATTCCTATATATTTGGACAGTTTCCAACTTCTTTAAACTTTATTGCCATAATAAAACAAAAAGCCCTTTACACATTTAAACATTATATTATATATAATTTTCTAAAAACACTTGCATTACACTTTTGTCAGAACTGAATGAAATCTGTAGGCCTTATATCTGCTATATTTGCCTGCTTCTTTCATCTGCTCCATAAACAAGTATAATTTATTCTATGACCTGTTTCATGCGTCCAGTCATGCATTCATAATTTTTTTTCTTTTCTCCACTGAGTATATTTTAATCTGATTCAACCTGAATCATGCTGTGGTAATTTACCAAAACATCTATCACCTAATAAATTATCATGTATATTTTTAAGGTTAGACACTGAATCTTCTGTTTTTTTTTTTTTTACTTCTGTATACTGGACATTGGTGATTTATTTAATTGAGACAGTGTGGGGAAGATCTTGAGCTTTTTTAAAGGTGTCCTGAGAAGCGACAGGAAACGTGTGGGACAAAAATGTGTCCCATATTAGAAATGTTTGTCTTAGGAATTTTAAATTCCTTTTTACTTCAACAAACTCATTGCGTTACAACAGAAACTCACGACATTTTATAATCTTACAGTTTCATAACCATATTAAAAATAATAATAATCTCATAATATTTGGGATCAACTTCCTGTTTAATGCTGACTACACCCTTTATATCAGTTGTTCATAACTACTCATAATATTGAGGACTCTTTGTGTTGTCCAGTACTTCAGGCCACACAACCTGCCCTGCTTTAACTTCAATTCAGAAAAGACTATTTTTAGTTGATTAGTTAAATTACACCTGCTAAAAAATGAGAAAACACTCAAATGTGCAGGGCAGGTATAGGACAGGAGGTCCTTCAGGACCTGGGTTGAGAAATATCACATTACATTACAACGAAATCATGTTTTCCCCTCTCAGACAATTCCACCAATTTTTCACTTTTACCAGGCTTTACTCATTTACAATTTAGTGGTATTTAATTTAATGGTAACTCCCAATATTTCTGTATTCACTCTAGCTGAAGTGGTTTTACATAAACATTTATCATTAAATCTGAACAAGCCAAAGATCATGCTTTTTGTAAATTGTGTAATAAAAACTAATGTCCAAGTGATAATAAATATTGTTATAACATAGAAGGATTGCAATAAAATATGTTGTATACATACCTCCTAACATAGCTGGATAAGTGGAGAATAAATACACTGGGGTGTCACATATACACTAGGGTGTTCTGTAATTTCTGGCACTAGAATATTAACAGTGGTTCCTTTAGGTGCTGTGGGCTGGGGTCTACTGCATCACATGGGTGCCCGATTGGATTGAGATTTGGAGGCCAGGTCAACCTCCTTTAACTCTTTGCCTGCTGTACATGTTCTTATAACTTTCTGTCATGGCCAACATAGACTTTTATTTAGATTTTTAAAAATGATTTTGGTAGATTGGCTTTTCTCTGGGACCGGGCCAGGCGAGCTAGCCCAGTGGTCACTGTGGGTATAGATAGGGCTTCAAGGCATAGATGTCTCATGATCAGGTCAGCCAGTTTACTGGAATATAATTGATAACCAGAATTATTCAATTCACCGGATGGTGGTGTTAATGTTATGGCCGATAGGTGTATATGTGCAAATTATATGTGTGTGTGTGTGTGTGTGTGTACAATACAATAGGGGTATGATCTTATAGGTTATACCATGGGCAATGTAATATTTATAAATATGGTTTTGTTTGTTTATTTTTTTACATTTTGTATTCAATTTTGCATTTTAAATTTATTGCATATGATATTAAACATTTTATAAGGTTTTTTAAAATTACCTATTTGTATTAAATTAATCTAAAAATCTAAATCTATGCAGCTTTTCTGGACTTTACGCGCTAAAAATGCTGCAGTTTGTCCTGTTTGTTGAAGCACACTTTTGGTGAAGTTGTGTGCAGAAGTGCTCTGCTTTGTGTTTGGGTGGCCGCGAATCAAAGGAAGCGCAGTGCATGAGTGGAGCTTCGCGCCTGGCGCATATTAAAGCCTGCACGGTTTCGAGAGACAGTGAACTTGACAGCTCGTCTCTTGTCCCTCCTCAGATCTGCTTCAAGGATCAGAGGGATTCCTCGGAGGCTGCAGAATGACAGGGGTCATCAAAGGCCACCTGGACCCTTTAAAAGCTCCGTGTAAGGCCTGGACTCGCACAAAACGCGTAGTCCTGAGGAGAGCTCATCGCGACTCTGTTCAGACAGCAGCAACTTTCGCTTCGCAAAGAATCGACTTTTATTTAAGCCGATATAAACGATGAGACCACTCCCAGTCGCCTTGGTGCTTGCTATAGCGAGTCTGAGCTGCCTGGGGATGAAACAGCACAGCCAGCAAAACTCCGGCCACCATGTGGAGCATCACAGCGGACACGGGCACAGTGCAGGAGTGTACCATCCCCACAGATACAGATACCCACTGTACATGATGCAGCTCTACCGAGACTACAGAGCAGTGGACACGAGGAGGACAGCTGCCAGTGTGAACGATGATGATCTACATCAGACTGAATCCATACTGAGTTTGGTGGCCAAAGGTAGGAGCGTTTTGTTTATTTATATAATGTCATACCACTATGAATAATGTGACGTCACTGTTGATGCATTTATTGACTGATTGTAATTCAGTGATGGATAAATTCTTCCCCTGCTTTATAAACACAATGATCGATCTCCTATGCTGTATTAACACCTTAAGTGTTTTATATTCTGTGTTCTCTGTGCTTCATTTGACTTTATCCGGGTTAAATTACTGGCTCTGAGCCAAACTCAAGGTTTCGTTTGTGGAAATGATCAGGGCTAAGCTAATGTCAAATTAACGTGTACTTTCATTTAAGGCATTCATTTAAAAGCAAAAGTCCATAGCAGATACTCCTGGCGCGTATCATGGAGCTTCTCGCCCACATCTTATCGGCTGTTGTCTGATCCTCCCCTTTTAACAACTCACTAGTGTCAGTGCTTATTCGACTTTAAAGAGCTGCTCTGTTTTATGTGCACGGGTGTGTGTATTAGCCCATCAGACGTTCAATACACATCCAGCTCCGGCTCGCCCTCCACCCTCCCTTGGTCACATTTGGCCGGCGTTCTTTGCTCCTGTTGAAGCTGTAGGCCATCAGCTGCACTTGTGTTTATTGCACTTGCATCTTGGTTTCTCTGAGTTAATGGTTTGATTGCTTTGACTTTAACGGCTACATGATTTCCCCCCACTGCCAGATTGCCATCAGGTCGGAGAGAGGTGGAAGGTCACTTTCGACATGTCCTCGCTTTCCAGCAATCACGAAATCCGGCTTTCCGAGCTCCGCTTGCGTGTCCCTGCCTTTTCCGCGTCTGTGCTGGATCTCTATCACGCGCGCAACAGTGCACCCGATGCGCGCGTCTTCCTCGGCAGCATCAAGGTCACGCCGAGCATCGCCTCCTCTTCCTGGAAAGTCTTCAACGTAACTGATCTCCTCACACACTGGCAGCGCAAAGTGGCCGAGCAGCAGTGGCCTACAAACCAGTCGGAGGGTGAACAGAACGTTGTGGAAGAGGGCAGTGGTAATGAAGAGACCGAACCGTCTTCACGCCGCAAAATTCTACACCTCACCACAGACCGAGCGATGATTGTGGTGTTCTTGAAGAGCGTATCGACCCAAGGGCACCAAAGCAGCGCTACTTTAATGCAAACAGTACAGCACTCCAAATACGCGCTCCTGGACCGACCTAGTAACGCGAGGCGACGCAAGAGGAACCGGGTGGAGTCGGGACACGTTCGGGAGGTGGCGAGTGAAAACGTCACCCTGTCTGGCGCAGGCACAGAGTCCGCGCAAACCCCGCTGTGCAGGCGAGTGGACATGTGGGTGGATTTTGACCAGATTGGATGGAATGAGTGGATTGTGCATCCAAAGCGCTACAACGCGTACAGATGTGAAGGAGAGTGTCCAGTTCCGCTCGATGAGTCTCTCAAGCCTACGAATCACGCCTACATGCAGGTAAATCAGAGTCAACTAATTGTTTGTATTGTAAGACCAGTTTACTGTTTGCGTGGCAAAGAGAGACTTGATTTTTATTCATTAAGCAACTTTAATGCTTTCATTTCAATTCACTGCACTAAATACTGATGTGTGGCTTTCCCCCCTTATTTTTGCACCACAGAGTTTGCTGAAGTTTCATCATCCCGAGCGCGTTAACTGCGCGTCGTGCGCGCCCACGCGCCTCAGCTCGCTCTCCATGCTGTATTACGAGGGAGATGACGTAGTGCTGCGTCACCACGAGGACATGATCGTGGAAGAGTGCGGCTGCCAGTGAAACTGTAGTTCTCTTGGATGATGAGGACACTTTTTTACTTACTTTGCACACTTCGTCTCTGATAAGAAGATTCTATATTCTATCTATACCTTTGAGAGCAGCTGAATGGAATAAATTCAGTGGATGATGAAAAAACACTAGTCTACTGAGAAAATTTAAATATTTAATATTTAAAAAGACTGTTTAATATGTCATTTTGAAGTGGAATCATTTCTAATAATTTCTATGTGTATAAAATGTATATATGGACAGTCTGTGATTCAAATATATATTTTAATACAAAATATCCGTTTTGTAAATGTTACTGATCTTTTATATTTTTGTTATCAAAATCTATTATATATAGCCTACTGTCTGTACAATGCAAGATCATGTTTGTTTGTTAATAAATCAAAATATATTTCTAAAAAGGTGTCAATTCACAAATCAATGCAGAGCTCAAAAGTGCAGATCAATGCATAATGAAACTTGATATGGACTCAAACACTTAGAACCTATGAAACGACTGTATGGAATCAGTGTCACACATAAGTAGGTTTCATCTTTGGCTGTGCAGCTCAGTCATTAAATGGTTATTTACATTTTTTATGTTTCTGTCCATTTCATTATACATTTCAGTACATGTAGGCTGTGTCTCACTGCGCTCAAGAGAGGTTATCATAATCATCCCATCTAATATCTTTTTAAAATAACCCAGTAAAATACACTTGAGCATCTACAACTTATTCAATTAATTTTTATTTATATAGCTCTTTTAACAGTGGTCATTTTTGCAAAGCAGCTTTACGGAATCAAAAGAAAATTAGGGAAATAAAGTGTGTGTGAAAATATGTATAATCGAAATGATCAGATTATCCCTTATGGATGAAACCTTGAGAAGAGTATGTGAAAAAAAATCACTGTGTTTTAATAATTGATTCTTAATCTTGACAGTCATGAGGTCTTGTTAAACTACCCCAATCTGGCAACTTGGCAATTACCTGTCTTGTCAACTGCTACTCTCTAGAGCACTGAACAGTATGTTTTAAAATATATTTACATTTATGTTTAGGCATTTTGGAGTCAATTTAAAATATATGGATTTAAATTTATTGAATGGTTGATTTTAAACAAGTTTCTCCACTTTCCTCTATGAGCTGCCCACAGATCTCACTTGCATTACTGAAAAAAATGATTGAAATGGCTTTATGTGTCCCACCTGACGCTGGCCTTTAGAAATCACATACAGAGAGAAGAGTTTCCCACAGTGATAGGCTGGAAAAGCCTGCATAATGCAGGTCCCAAACTGGAGCAGATACACAAAGTGCGGGAGGCCGCTGCCCCTCCCAGACAGCAGTTACAGCCGCTTTATCAGTCCAACAGACAGGTTTGACCAAAAACATCTGTCTCAGGCTGCATTTAAGATATATGAGAGCATAAAGATCAATCAACATCCCAAATACACAAATGATTTCCTGACTTTTCCTGTATCTTTATTTAATATATTGTACATGTAGCAGTGTTTTTACATAAAAAAAAACTTTTTAATCACTTCACACAGCAACATTCTCCTTCCATTAAACTCAAATTAACATTTTATTTGTGACATTAATGACCATGCAGTATGATATGCTGTGAAACGCTTATACGACTGCTCATTACCTAATAAAGAATGATAGAGTAGAATAGAAGGATATAACAACTTTACTGCAAAAGGAAAAAATAGAGAAATGTTAAATGTAAACATTTGAGATAAATGTATAAATCTACAATTTGCAGCTTTTTATCTGGAGCAAGTTTTTTTCCTGGTCAGGGTCAAGATGGACACTAAGTGCAAGAGAGCAGAATTGACCCACATAGAAATAACATGTGATCAAAAAGTATTCTTGTGCTTGCAAGAATTTTTTTGTGTGCTCTAAGCTGTTGAGGCTAAAGAAATTCTAAAGTCATGGTTCCTTAAACAACTAGGGTAAAAATCAGATGATGAAATTCTGGAATCAACAAGACATGAGTGCTTGCTATGCTAGACTCTGGCTATAAATCTGTCAAGAATGCATGATTATCACATGTTGATTGGCCCTTGAGATGCAGTAAGCTGTAGCCCTGTTCAACTCCAGTCAACCCTGTACTCTGAAAGATATCACAAACAGATGGAAAAGCTGAAAGTGTCGTGAACAGCTTCCAAAGGCAACTGAATGTCAAGCCAGTAAAAATAAAATCCTATGAACTGATGAGTCAATTAACAAAGTGACAAAGTAATAAGAAACTAAGAAAATAGAATAAATTCATGGCAGCTTCATCTGAAGTATTTATTCTATTTTCTTATTTCAACAGACATCACAGAAAAACTCACAGTTCAGCTATTTAAATTCCACAGCACATGTCTACAATTTTTTTTTACATCAATGTTGTTAAGAGTGTCAAGTCTACCATTTCATGGTTTATGGTTTACTCTGCTGCTGAGTCACAAGCTTTTTGAAAGTTGTCGGTCCCATTTGCACAGTTTCAGTGTTTAGGATTGCAGGGCCAAGTGCAAATCCTGACAAACTGACTCAGAGCCTCGAGACAATAGAGGTGGGGACGTTTGTTAATTTGGGGGTGGAATTGGGAGATGGGTGTTAGGAGCATTTGAAGAGTGGGTGGTATCTTGAGGTGTGCAAATTATCACATCGTAGAAAGTAGTTACTATTCAGTTGGGTGGTCTGAAGGAAGGTTGTTACAAAAAGTGACTAACAGGAGCTAAAGTGATAGTCTTTGTGTGAGACACTAGTCTTTATCAGTTTATCAGTTTAACTTATTGAAATTGCAAATACTTGCAGACTATCTGATTTCATTCACCCATGATGTCAATATTAAAGATCCTTTCAACACCCTGAAAACATCTTGAATTGAGGTCTGATTCTATAGTAAACAGTTTGGAAGAAAAATGTCTCATAACCACAGTGTTTGGTGTCACCTAGCAGAGGATGGTTTTGCAAAAGTCTCGTTTCCTTCAAATGAAAAGTGTCTTCCTCATATTGTCTCAGAAAGCTTTTCACTGCCAATGTCACCTGTGCTGTGCTCATTAGGGTTGAATCTAAATCTATATCTGGAAATATGTATGCTTATGAATCTAAAAACATGAATCTAATAATAAGGAACTGATTAGAAGAACTCTCAATTTGTAGCCTTCACATTAAAAAATACATAATCCTTTACACTATTATGGAGCAACTGAAGTGAAACTTAGATTTCTTTTTAATATATAATTTTGCCTGCGTTATAACGTTTGGAGACCATAAAACAACTCTAAACAAAGCCCAATGTTTAGAGAGAGAAAACTTAATAGACGGTCTCGATAGAAACCCAATAGATGGTCATGCTTGGTTGGTCCATTTTACTTATTGCGTTTACATCAGTATTTAGTATCTTGTGCATGCATTTCAAACTTGATGCAGTAGTATCATTTACAAAGTGATTTTTACAGAATCAACACATTCAGACATAAAGCTTACCGCATGAACTCCACTATGTTATCTGAATTTGTGCTCCAAGTTTCTTTTTGAAGAGAGAGATTATAAAGAATTAGACATTATAACATAAGAGGATGATATTAAAAAATCATATAAAGCTGAACAACATGATTAGGTTGTTACACAGCTGGAACCTGTAGCTCCAGATACAGAAGTCTGGATTGAGTTTCTTGACTTGCTGCCAAAACAACCCCGCCAAGGAGAAAATAAGTGAAATGACTGAATGAATGAATTAACTGTTAAACAATAAGAAGCGATTTTTAAATGAAACAAAAAATAACAATACCAAGCAATTTTTGAGTAATCATTTCTTTATTAATCCTGTAAATATTCACTTTTTTTTAGCTGGTGTAC
>JAAGKR010004956.1:25548-55582 GCA_011419295.1 Clarias macrocephalus
TTTTTTTTTACATCAATGTTGTTAAGAGTGTCAAGTCTACCATTTCATGGTTTATGGTTTACTCTGCTGCTGAGTCACAAGCTTTTTGAAAGTTGTCGGTCCCATTTGCACAGTTTCAGTGTTTAGGATTGCAGGGCCAAGTGCAAATCCTGACAAACTGACTCAGAGCCTCGAGACAATAGAGGTGGGGACGTTTGTTAATTTGGGGGTGGAATTGGGAGATGGGTGTTAGGAGCATTTGAAGAGTGGGTGGTATCTTGAGGTGTGCAAATTATCACATCGTAGAAAGTAGTTACTATTCAGTTGGGTGGTCTGAAGGAAGGTTGTTACAAAAAGTGACTAACAGGAGCTAAAGTGATAGTCTTTGTGTGAGACACTAGTCTTTATCAGTTTATCAGTTTAACTTATTGAAATTGCAAATACTTGCAGACTATCTGATTTTATTCTCCCATGATGTCAATATTAAAGATCCTTTCAACACCCTGAAAACATCTTGAATTGAGGTCTGATTCTATAGTAAACAGTTTGGAAGAAAAATGTCTCATAACCACAGTGTTTGGTGTCACCTAGCAGAGGATGGTTTTGCAAAAGTCTCGTTTCCTTCAAATGAAAAGTGTCTTCCTCATATTGTCTCAGAAAGCTTTTCACTGCCAATGTCACCTGACAATAGACGGTCTCGATAGAAACCCAATAGATGGTCATGCTTGGTTGGTCCATTTTACTTATTGCGTTTACATCAGTATTTAGTATCTTGTGCATGCATTTCAAACTTGATGCAGTAGTATCATTTACAAAGTGATTTTTACAGAATCAACACATTCAGACATAAAGCTTACCGCATGAACTCCACTATGTTATCTGAATTTGTGCTCCAAGTTTCTTTTTGAAGAGAGAGATTATAAAGAATTAGACATTATAACATAAGAGGATGATATTAAAAAATCATATAAAGCTGAACAACATGATTAGGTTGTTACACAGCTGGAACCTGTAGCTCCAGATACAGAAGTCTGGATTGAGTTTCTCGACTTGCCAAAACAACCCCGCCAAGGAGAAAATAAGTGAAATGAATGAATGAATGAATTAACTGTTAAACAATAAGAAGCAATTTTTAAATGAAACAAAAAATAACAATACCAAGCAATTTTTGAGTAATCATTTCTTTATTAATCCTGTAAATATTCACTTTTTTTTAGCTGGTGTACAGGGTGAGTTGTCTATACATATATCTTAGGTCAGATCAGTTCTGAACCACAGACCTGTGTATAGGTATCATTTCATTATTTTCCCATCTCAACAGCAATAAAAATAAGATAAAATAAATCAAAAGACCCACAAGGCCTCTTTATTTCCCAAGTTGCAGGCATACGTCTGAAGTCTCAGTTGCTATAAGTGCATCCATAATAGAACTGTAATCCCCAATACTAGGTTATAAATCCCCATTAGCAATTGCAAAGCATTCTAATTAAATATAGATATACGGATATATTATTTTATATATATTTATTTGTGTATATCAAAAAACATTTTCTGTGCATGTGTGCAGTCGGCATTCCTTTCAAGGTTAATATGCTACTGAGTGACTAATTTTAATCCGTTCCCTAAAAGTTAAGATTATATGTGTTTCTAGTTTTTGCAAAGTTTATATTTTGTATTTAATTGGTTTTTATCACTGCAATGACATCAAACAACTGAGTCGTTTATTCGGAATCTCTCTCCCTTACACTGGAGTGGACTTTCCTAAGTCCTACTTTTCCCACATGCAACTCTGTTTTTTTTTCTTTCTTTTTAAATTACAGGTAAATGAATTTCTTGTGAAGGAGAAATCTTGTATGAACACAAGGAGTAAATATTTCAAATCCTACACTGCCACGTCGGCTAGTTTCAAACCGCAGATCAATGTCCCACAAACGTCCTCGAATCCATCAAGAAAACAAAGCAAGCACCATTTACGAGTTACTTCTGGTGATGTTAAATTCTTTAGCTCCTAATCAAAACAGCTGAACACTATTACCAAACTGCCATTAAAACTACATCTTGCCCATAGGCCGATACGACAAGAATAAATACCACGTCACCACATTAAAAAATGACAATGTAAATAATCTCAAAAGTGGCTCATATTTTTGCACATTGCTGGTTCATGACCTTTTCATCTGAGACATCAATTCAGCTTTGAAAATAAAAATGTAAATAAAATAAAACATTTTAACAATTAAATAGATTGTGTGTCTTGCTGCATGTGACTGTAACGATGGTATAAAAAGAATGATGCACTCTGAGCACCGTTTTCACTGTTTCTCTATTTTTGGATTTGCTGTTTGGTATTTGGGTTTTCAAATGTAAAATAAATCAAATAAACTGTGTGGATAAATTTATTTTAGCCATATATTTCAATAAATATTAGTCAACAGTATATTTCTTTACTATAGCTTTAAGTGTTAGGTATCCTAGAAAGTATAATTTTATAGGTTTTAAAATATTTAGCAGAGAACTTTGGTGTACACTTAGTAACACTCTGCATCTTGACATCATGCCTGTTTTCCCCATTATATTTTCCTCAGTACTAAAATGCTGTAAAACAACTTGTTACACAATCACACAAAGATAGATGCTCACAGTCTCAGTCACTTAACTGAAGGAAAAATGGTAAATACACCATGATTTGAAGAACGATGATAGAGACAAGTAAATATTCTCACATCATTTATGTTTCTGATGCTACATTACCACACAGTACTGGATTGTTTGCATAATTTATAGAGGATTGACTTATGTTAGATTTACACCGTGATATATTTATACCACATTTCTCTGTAACAGCTAATTACACTATTTATACACCACGAATAATGATTATCTTGATTTTAAACTCCTCCATCTGTTTCATTTTATTAGATTTATTGACATGTACTGTACACTGTCTCTAATGATGCTAACTTGTGCCATGCTGTCTGATGATGATCAGTGAATTAACACAAACATATAAACACTTGGCTGAGAAACTTTGAGTTTAGGACCAATTACCTAAACTGCAACTGTATCATGGGGCTTAAAATGGTTAAACACTGTTTTGGTTACATCATAAGATCCTTGCATTATTGTTAAAATTAACAACAATATTCAGTGTATTTGCAGTGGTATGGCAAGTGTGTAGCTACAGAACATATAGAAACAGCCATGTTCATAATGATACCTTAAGAGTTCAGCCAGTGAGACGTACGCCATTGTGGAGAAAGTAAAAAAAAAATAGTCTGAAGTTTAGGTGTTTTAAATAAATGTAAACAAATAAATGAATGTTATATTTTAGGCTTGAAGCATACAGTCAGAAAGTTACAGTCGGTAATGACTGTGCCTAAGTGAACATTAATGTGTGTTTGTGTGTACTTGGGAAAGTTGCTTAGACAGTGCTACAGTCTAATCACAGTGTTGTAAAGTGTCTTTGTCGAGCTCTAAAGAGGATTCCACAATATCTGCAGGTATTCTGTTGCAAAGTCACACATCAGGCCTTAAACTTCTTAATAACGGCTGGTCAAACTAAATGGCAAAACAAAATACAAAAAAGCAAAGGCTAGTAAAACATTGTAGAAGAAAATATATGTTTTGTCATGTGTCTATTGCTTATCAAGTGTGATTAAAGTAAATGGGTCTAATGACAATCGTTTCCCTCGAATTTCAATTCAGCAACATAACATTTAGGAATTTGTCTACAAAAAAATCGCAAAAACTAAACAAACAAACAAACAAACAAACAAACAAACAAACAAACAAAAACATTAAATGCATCATAAGTGTGAATAATAGTGACACCGGTCTGCTTGCAAAGTCAGTTTCCATTCTTGTCACAGTTAAAGCTTTTCAAACCAGCCAAGGAATTTGAGAAAAAAATCAATTCCTTAATCCACTGACAATGTTCTCTCTTACAATAATGTCCATTCATGCACAAGTAGTAAAAGTTAAAGAAAAAAAAAGGAAAAAAAAAAACTAAAAATGTGTATAAGAAGTATACCTGCAAATAGCTGTCTATTGCTTTCATAGTGTTGCTTATTGCGGCATTTATGTGGGATCTGGTTTCTGGACTAGATTGTGCATGATTAAATGTAATGATCCTCTTGAGTCATTCCAACATTCTGGTGTTCATATGGAATATTCCCATGCATCAGATTTGAGGTGATAGAGTCTCTGATAAGATTAAAATATGTCAATTAAATTATGAAAAGATGAGTAAGGAAAGCAAAAACTAACTCCAGCCTCTTGACTACTGTAACAGCTTTTCTTTACTGTTCCTGGTAATAAGCCACAGCATCTTTTACAGCAAAACTAAACCTGAGCTACTAATATCATTTGAAATGGAAGACTTGGTTGCTACATTTGCACTTAACACAAGTGTAAAATTCGTGTGTATGTGTGTGTGTGTGTGTGTGTGTGTGTGTGTGTGTGTGTGTGTGTGTGTGTGTGTGTGTGTATGTGTGTGTGTGTGTGTGCGCGTGTATGCACTCAATGGTTAATGGCTGGCATTTTGTCACATTCATTATGCCATGAGCAATTAATAGTACCTCAGTATAATATAAGTCATAAGTCACAAATCTAATAGTTAGAAGAAGCAATACTCTGTCCAAAAATAAATATCTATTGAAGGCCAAAAGCCCTACGTCTTTTCCGTGAGTGAAGAGACAACAATGTGACAAAAGCAAAGAAAATAAATCATGCTTCAATTACAGGAAAAAGCAAACCCATCTAGCTATAACACTGATGTTTTGAGAGTGACATCATAAATGCTGTTGCCTCGGATTAAAATAAAAGCACAGGCAAAGAAGTAAATCAGCAGCAGTATCTTTGCATACATTACTTTTTTCCTGTTCCTGTTTTGGGCTGTAACATAAAGCACAACTACAGACATAACACACACACACCTAATATCTCAGTGCGTACACAGCATTATGCACAAAACACTTGTGAATGAAAAAACTGGTGAGTAGTGAGACCTTGTTTTGAATTTTAGATTAAACTGTAACATATAATATATTGGAAGACTCAAAACTTGTGAGAGTTGGAGGGGAACTGTTGACTACACGTATGTGTCGGCTTTTGCATATATGTTATTAACCACTCGTTTCTGAAACACAGTATTTGGGGTTAAGCTCTATGTTCAGTTATACCCCACATCCACAAACTCTTCCCTCGGTTCATGCCCCTTATATCACCAGGAGCCCCATAATCCTTTGCTTTCTGTGGTGTATGTAAAGGCAGGCCATGCGACAGCACTCTCGCATGCTGATACAGGGATTACAGGAAGCACTTTTTGGATGCTTTTTTTTTTTTTTTTTTTTGAAGTTTTTTCTCCTAGGTTTCATTTTTCACTTTTATATGAAATCATGCTTTTAGCCTAGTTCTCACTGTAGGTTTGCTTTAAAAAGAAGCCTAAAAGCCATCTATTGTCACTGATGTCCTTTGCCTGGTTTTCCACTTTCTTTCAGTTCTTGATGCTCATCATGTGTCTATGAGAGAAGGCTTGGGCGCAGGGGACAAGTCCTAAAGTGAAGAGAGAAAGATTAATTTCAGACAAAGCACAAACATTGACATTAACACTACTCCTCATGATTTCTGTTAGGTATTGTATTGTTAGGCTTGCAGCTCATTTCTATTTTGCTTTTATCAGTAATCACATTCACTCATTAGCACTGCAAATTTGCATATCATTTTAACATCCTTTAGGAAATGTTCTGGTTTGACTGCAAACAATCATTGTTTTCTGTAGTATGCATTATTAAAAAAAAATAAACATCCACATGCATAGTCTTAGACTTGCAGGTTAAAATTAAATAATGTGTATATTCTATACAGTGAGGTCCAAAAGTCTAAAACTGGAAATATGGATTGATTTACATTTTGGGTCGCTCTGTATTGAAATAAATAAAAAATAAAATCTTAGGGCTTTGCAGAAACTTGTGGAGCCCATACCAGCTCATGTGCCACTGTAAAGAAAATAGTGACAAACCGACTACCAAACTCTTGTAAACATTTCACAGATTAAATTTTTTGCTCAGGTTGTTGTCGGTAATAAAGTCCGTAATTAAGATTCACTAAAAACAAGAATCACCCATGAATAACTTTGAATACTACAGAAGTTTCCATTTGCATGTCGGAAATGTTGGAAAACATCATGAAAACGTAAAATAAATAAATAAATAGATAAAAGAGTTTAAAAACAACTTTTCACATATTAGAACATTTTCAATAATTATAGATAGATAAAACTATGTGTACTTTCTTGCTAATGCTGTATTTCAGTTAATTCTGTAAAAGTGTTCTTATTCTTGTAGTTAATCAGGTTTGCTTTTAAAGTAGATTATATCCAGTATATGAACAGAAAACCTTTAAAAACCAAAGCATTAACAGGAAATGGTGTACTCTTCCTGTACAATAGCGCACTCTTTGTTCCCCTTTAACTCATGCAGCCACAATGCTACTAAAACAACACTTACCCTTCTTATTAAGCATGTTAACCTCTCCTCTTATTGTACTGTATATTGATACTGATCAAAGATGGAGGTACAAAAAGAAATACAAAAACCCGTTCATTTTATTATTAGCATTAGCTTCTGTGGTTTCCCGTACATGTAAATGTATTAGCATAATTTCATGTCACTGTTTTTGGTCAGGCCCGTAAAACGCATAGTGCACAATTTTAGCTCCAGTCACTGACTATTTTTGAGCTCGGTGACTATCCTAAATACCTAAATGGTTATTAGAAAGAGCAAATACATAAAGTCCATGATTCCTATTTCCACACAGTTTAAAAAATATATAAATTATCTCTGCATATCCTTTCTGATACATTTGCTTCTCTTTGCAGAACTGACATTCTGCCCACAGCTACCATCACCTACACATTCCTCTTTTTTGTTTTCATCCAAAATCATGTGCCAACATCACATAACTGATAGCTTCTGTGTTTATTTTTATGAGATTTTAGGGAGGCATTTACTCTACTGTAGGGGGAGTGCAGATTTAAATCCTGATGAAACAAGCTGTTATAAGACAATTGGTGGGATGGTTAATAGTAAACAACAACAAAGTTTATGAAAGATTGTGTAGCACATGCATTTTCGGTCATGTAGTGTGCACTCCCTAGATCCACCGAACACCAGATCACAAGCGTTTCAAATGTGATACAGTCATATAGTTTGCATGTGACTTTAGTTGTTCCTCACTAACCGTTACCTTGCAGCCACTTTCATAAGGAAAAATTTGAAAGCTTATTTATCATAGAAAGTTGTACTCAAAAGGCCAATTAATCCCCGTGGTTAGCAGGATTAAGTGAGCCAGTGGCATGCCTTGTACCTGGACGGCTGAACAAGCGCCGCTCACTGCTTTACTCTTCGCAAAGTGGCACATTTCACTATCTGAGCCCCTCCCTTCTTCATATCCACAACATCCGGCTATACAGTGCGAGGAAGAGGAGAAGTGGGGTGACGAGCAGCGGAGTACAGCACAGCAACAGCAGCAGATGGGAAAGTCCAGAAAGTTGGAGGGTGAAAGAAAAGTGGCATATATGCAGAAAGGATAGGTGATAGAGAAGTGTGTGAATCGGAAAGAGAAAAGAGGGAGAGGCATCAGGTGAAGCCAAAAGATAAGGATCAGTTAAGGTCAGAGGGGGAAATAGGAGGATGGAGAGATAGTGTAGTCCATAATGAGGTGGAAAGTGTGGGGGAGAAAGACATGGAAATAGAGACAGAAAGGAGAAGCATCAGAAATGTGTACAGGTAAAAAGCAGTGCTGCACGCAGAAGGACAAACACATTTATAGTTTACAGAAAAAAAGAGTTTTAATGAAGCATACATGAAAACAGTGAAAACAAAACCCCACAAAGAGGAACCAGAACATATTAACCTACTAAAACTATTACAATTTACCAGGAAACACAAATCAGACCACTGATACACAGCAGGTATATTGTCTTATGTATAGGTTGTTGCTTGTCATTACCTCAGATTCATTGTCTTTCATGGAGGCAGAGTTAAATGTGATGAATGTCATATGATGAATTTGACTTTTATAAAGCAACAGTCTTGTCTGTAGAATTACTCATAATTTAAATGCATGGTTGGGTGAATCCATATTCTAACATAATATCTGTCATTGTGCACTGGAAAGTTGGTCTTTAAGCTCTTTTACTGTAATTGGTTCCTCCTTTTGGGCCAGAATGAAAATGAGGTCATGAAAAAAAAATAAATGGTGTGTGCATGCAGGAAAAATATAACCATGATTCATTTAGGATGTTTAGGAAAATCAAACCTTATTTTAATTCAATCATATTAACAAAACTACATTAATGTTTTTGTTATGGATCTTAGAATTTAGAGAATCCTTAATAGAACCTTAATGATTGGTAGAATTGTATCATCTGTTAATGATGGGTGGTAATGATTTCAAGATCATTAAATCACTCTAACTGGCCTCAATCCTTTCATAGTGTTAAACTTGTTTACAAGTTGTTTACCTGGAAACAGAGTTGCTCAGTGTTGTAGGGTGTTACATGCTCTGTTAATAAGTTAGCTTTTGCATCAGTCTAACAGGAAAGTCATACTGTAATGTTTCTTTCAAGTTAAATAGTTGGTATTAGCTTTAATTCCACTGTTTGACCAAATAACATAACAACCACAGAGTCTAACATAGCAGAAAATCAAATTTCGTTCATGTCAGAGTAACTTTTATTAGGAACTGTATAAGGAACACTTGTACGTCTGCACAATCACACAGCTGTCCAATCGGCCAATGCAGAAAATCATGCAGAAACAGGCCGAGAACTTATTTCGGTTCACATCAAACACTGGAGAAAAACAGAAACCAGAAGCTAAGATGGTGCAGAATCTCCGTAACTGAAGGATGATTATTCATTTATTTATTTGTCAGTCTACAAACTTCGTTGAGTCACCCATTGTAATCTCGGAGGCTGATGTAGTCTTCTAACGTTGTAGGTCATTTTGCATCCATGTTTTAGATTCTGTGCATACAGAGGTGCTTTTCTGCTCAGTACTTGTACAGAATGTTTATCTGAGATACAAAAGACTTCTTGTCAAATCAAACCGGTCTAGTCCTCTTCCCTCTCGTTTCTCATCAATAATGTGTTTCTGCCTGCAGTCATGTCACTCATTGGTATTTTTTTACACCATTGAACAATCCTGTCAATCATCCTGTTAGTTAAAGTCACAGAGATGACTCTTTTGTAATTGCAGTTTTTTTTTATTAATAAACTGCAAGTGTCTGTGCAGATGTACAGGTGTTCCAAATAAAGTGGACAGTGAGAGAAATATTAAATGTTTCTATTTGCATGTTTTACAGCACAGAGCTTATTTTAATACAAATAAATAAGTAAATAAATAAAACCCCACATTACCTGACATTATTAAGTTTGTAAACTAATCTAAACATTGTGCTGTTGAAAGCAAAAAATGAATAAACAATAAATTAATTGTGCTGCTTTTCCACATGTCCAGCCAATCTACTACACCTTTTTTTTTTTTTTTTTTTACTAAAATGAGGCAGTAAAACTTCATCCATAATGGGAGGCCTAGCTCCAGGCCTGCTCAGAAGCCCACCTTGCTTTCACGACCAAGGAAGGCGTAGCCCATGAACGGCTCTGCATCAGCATCCAACTCATCAGCTTCCTGTTGCCCATCTATAATGAACTCCTGACCCTCACCCTCACCTTTTCCTCTCCGAACCACCTTCCTCACGACCTACACAACCCGATGAGAGTGATGGAGTCGCATAAGTGGAAATAAAGGGAGCAAAAAAGAGAAATAGATGAAATGACAAACAATGAAAAACAAAAATAATAAAGGTGAAAAAAGTACAACCATGAGAAAAGAAGTTATGTTGGATGTAAGCTTTAATGAAAGAGACTGGAAACAGGAATAATCTAAAACAGCGTTTTGTGGCAATCGAGTGGATGTGAGGACTCTAACCATGAATCTCCTTTTCCTTTCTTGCATACTTTCAAATGATTTAAAGATATAATTTCTTTAATGTCTTTGCAACACTCCCATTCTCTACTCTACTTTTCACTTGTTCTAAATAGATCTGCACTGAGAAATGGAGGGCAAGATTAACCAAGTGCTGCGTTGCAATAGTTGATCATTCTTGATCTTTGCAATATTTGATTAGACAAACATTTGCAAAGAGAAATAAGCAAATGCAACAAAACATTTGAAACATGAAAATAAATCAGTGTCAGTCCTACACAGGAAGGCTGTTCAATGCCCGTGCCACACTAATGAGATAACTGAGATAATTTTCATACCTCGCCCCATATCATTTTAAGTGTGGTTTTAAAAGCTGCTTCTCAGATCATTAAATCTTTAAAGTTTGGGCTCAATTCTTTCATAGTGTTAAGATACAAACTGTATCATGCGGTGTGAAAAATCCTAGGTTAACATTTCTATCCTGCTGATAATCCAGTCATATAAAAACAATATTGGTGTTCCATATGAAAAGGAATATAAAAGGAAGCCACACTGAACTGAGGTGTGTTTATTTCAGTCAAAACCCACTTTTCTTTATGAGAAATTCTGCCAGAAGGAATAAGGATCATTGACCAGAACAAGCATAATATGTAATTGTGTGGAATTTCTATTGAGGGGTTTGACAAAGAACACATGCCCAGGGCCAATCATCTGTCATTGTAACTGGGAGTGCGAACATTGTTAAAAGAAATTTAGTGTGGACCAGGCATTGGTTATGTAATTAAGCCACTCAGGACAGACATCAACATTTGGACATAATGAAATGCCATTCAATCAAGGATGAAGAGAATAGAGTAACAGTGAACAAAATGATTATTTCTGCAATTATCATTTTGTCACAGCTGTTCAATGTTGATTATTTCATTTGAGTTGATGAATGTTTAAGTGACTTTGCGGCAAGCAATAGGCAGTAGGATGGAAAAGCTGACCTTTTTGGTGACGATGTTGCCATGCTCATCGGTAAACTGCTCCTCACTCACTTGCTCTCCAGGAAGATCCACAGCTTCATCACCCTATGTAATATATGACAGCATAAAAGCAGTGAGAAAAGCCTAAAAAAATATAAATAAAAAAGTAAAATAAATAAATAAATAAAATAAAAACCCACGGGAAGTAGATCAAAACTGAGAGTAAAGCTACTGAAAAGTTTAATTTCCAAGCAAGCTTACTGCCAAATGCAATGCTGTCTTGCTTAAGGTAGCACAGCTGATGAGTTATGTAATTTCAAGATGAATATACTGTAATATAATGAACATGCAAAAGCCATACATGTCAAAGACTATAAACACGTTATAGTGAGAAACAGTATATTTTTGTCAGTTGTAATTACATGTCATGCTTATTTGGTAAAGCCACTGAGCCATATTCACATTATGTTGCCCGGTCACTGGATTCATCCAGAACTGCAAACATTTGCCATGAGAGAAAACATGGCAGGTCAAACACATTAAATGGCTTTTTTTCCCAGCACAAAGTGATGAGAACTCAATGAGAAAAGCAGTGCAACAAACTAGAAAAGTGTACTATTAAATGAATTGCCCTCACATATTGGTCATTATTGAATTACAGTATACAATTGAATTATGCAACATACTATAAGATATTTATACAATTAATATTAAAAGGATTAGGATTTTATGTGAGATTTTATTTCACTGGGTTTTTAGCTTGATTGCACAAGTGAAACAAAAGACACAAAGTGTAAAACCAGAGAAGTGTCACACGTGAGTGGCAGGTTAAATTTGACTCTAGCACAATGCTAATGCAGCTGGTGCAGACCAAAATGATTTGAAACTGAATGAGGTCTTATGACATGACAGCTGATACCATGATCCTGGAGGGCATACGGATGGAGTTGACACTGGTAAACCACATTTCCTTTAGATGTTGGGCTGTTTTTATTTAGGTTAACATTTTCTTACAATGTCCTTTCAGAATTTTAATCTTTATGTGTGCCCAGCTCTCTCACCTTTTTCATTTGCACACACTGCTCAAATATTTAAGATTTTGCTTCCAGAGCTTCAACTTCACACTAACACTAACCCAACCCAAACTAACCCTGCCAAGCGTCATAACTCTGTGAGTAGGATGAGCCTTGTGATTGTCTCCACTAATCCTATACGCCCCCCCCCCCCAGAAATGACAGAGTAGCATGCTCCAAACACATCTTCAATATAATATTTCATAACATTTCACATGTTACAGGGTGAACTGTTTTCTTTTAATACCACAAAACAATAACCAGAACATTGGCCCACATCATGGAAATAGAACGGCAGTTGCCATATTGGTATGCTCAAAACATTGCAATCTGCCATTAACTTCCATGCTGTGTAACATAGTTGTTTTAAAATGTTCGGCAAAAGCTACAGTGTGTCTAACACCAACAATCAAATAGCATAACCAAATGCATGTTGTCATTGTGCTGGTTCATTTGCCTATGCATGCATGCCTGAAAGTAAACATATTCAGTAAACATATTCATATTCAGTGTATTGATATACACAGAGAATATCAAGCAATGAAATCTTCTATATTCCCACTTTACTAAATGTACACATGAGAGACATGCAACAACATTACTGCTGAAGTAATTTATTAATTCTTTTCTGATTTCTAAAGTGAAGCCTTAAAAAAAGCAGACAGTAGTGGTTTGTTTGGAGTATGCCAATATGTCATCAGGCTCTGTCCCCTGGCTAATGTTTCTACATTTTATTCTTATTTCATTTAATCATTTATTTCTTATTGATAAATTTGTTTTCTAAGGTCACAGGTGGTCATATAAGCATTTCACTGCATATCATATATATGTATGACTGTGTATAAAATTTAAATACAAATTTCAGTCGATTATTGGCAAGAATGACCTGATTTCAGCTCCTGATCTATACAGAGCTTTCATTCACTGTTAGTTCTTAGCTGATATATTTTCTTAGAACAGACAGCAAGCTCCCCATGTACCCCCATTGCACCAATGTTCCCTCTACACACATTTTTGGATACCTTCAGAATAACTCTGCGGCGCACCACTCGAGTGGTGACATTCTCCTCTTGGTCTGGCATGCTCTCATCCTCCCCCAGCTCCCGGTCGAGCTGTGCATGAATGTAAGTGAGCACTGATCTCACGGTGCCACTGGCAATGTGCAACACACTTTGGCAGCTGAGCACCAGAAAAGCCAGCACCACAAAGCTGAAAAGGAGCTCTGTAAACAAAGTCCACATCTTGTCTTGCACAGTCACAGCCACGTAAACTTGGAGTTCCTCAAGTCCCACTGCTTCCGACCCAGGAGTTGCCACAGGGTTTGCTTAACTTTTCCGTTTCCTCATTACTGTCCTTATCTAAAGAGATATGGTGGTCATTTGTCAGAGTCCATTCCCTCTCTGCCACCTGGGGTCTAATGCCGCTTTCTTTTCCTCTAATGAGCTGCCTCAGCTGGGTGTGGAAAGTGTCTAACCAATCTCTCTCTCTCTCTCTCTCTCTCTCTCTCTCTCTCTCTCTCTCTCTCTTTCTTTGCAGCATTTATACTTTTAATACTATGTCTAAATGGCTCAGTAAAACTCTTTGTTTTGAACATAAGGAGAAATAATATGTAAATATAATAAAATATTTCTCCACTCTTTGTATGTAACTGTATGCAATGACCTTATTGTCTATTTATTCCAATCCAAATATATCTTATATAGTCCCTCCCCCAACAGCAAATGTACCAACAGTGGCCATAGTGAGGGTGAGAGAGGGGAAAAACGACAGGTGCTATATCTGGCACTAACTGTTTGTGTCCTTCTTGGGTTGTGTGTGTGTGTGTGTGTGTGTGTGTGTGTGTGTGTGTGTGTGTGTGTGTGTGTGTGTGTGTGTGTGTGTGTGTGTGTGTGTGTGCATGAGTGGTTTCGTGAACAATCGGCTTTAACTATAAAATTATTACCTCCGACCCCTTAGAACTGCTTTATCTTACAATTAAAATATTAGGCTCATTATTGAAATGTGTCCAATAATGTCCAGTATATTATTTAGAGCCTTTTATATTATAACTTTCGACCAACAGATAGCATTTTAAGTTAGCATGGTGGCTTAGCACTGTCGCCTTGCACCTCCAGGGTCTGGGTTTGATTCCCTTCTTGGGTCTAGGGGCATGGAGTTTGAAAGTTCTCCCCGTGCTTGCTAGGTTTCCTCTGGCTACTCCAGTTTCCTCCCACATTCCAAAGACAGGCAGATTAGGCTTATTGCTGTTCTCAAGTTGCCTGTAGTGTGTGAATGAGAGTGTGTGTGCCCTGCAAAGGATTGGAACCCCGTCCATGGTGTACCCCGCCTTGTGTAATAAGTCTCCTGGTATATTCTCCAGGCCCCCTGACCCGGTATACAGTATAAAGCAATGTAGACAATGAGTAAGTGACTGATAATGGTTGTAATTTACATTACTGTAACAAACAAAATCATGAACCTCTGCCTACATTTCGTGAACCCCTGAGTGTTCCAGGACACCAATTTAAGAACCAAGTAAAATAGACAGACATTGATGCTTATGCTGCGTTTTAAAACAAATTTGCTAAATTGCCCTCTTACAACTGGTGCACGCTCTGGAAAACTTGCATTTTAACTGGATAAGTATTCTCCACCACCAGTTCCTTTCAATTTTTGGAAATCAAAATTAGCTAAACCCAAAGATTGCAAACGAGCTACCAAAGCACTTTATGGATGTATCATGTTTAAACTCATTTGTTGCATCACAACATATTGGTAAGCTCTGCAAACCCAACAAATTCCCAAGCTCTTACTTGTCCTCTGAGGCGCATATCTTCCCATCCTCGAAGGTCAGGTACTCTGTGTGGGAAGCCTAGGCCCTTTTCAAAAGGCTGGGTTCCCCAAAAATGCCCGCGTAGTATCTCTGAGTGCCCCATGTCTCGTACAGGTTGGAGCAAAGCTTCCTGAGACAGGTGGGACTGACTCAAATCTCCATCTACTGCTGCCCTCACTGATGACATCATGGACTCCTTGGCCTGTCTAAAATTCCCTGGCTGTGATGTTCCTGCCCAATTTTGCATGGGATCTGGAATGGGATGCCATCCAGGGCCAGTCTGGTCTTGAAGGTAGGACAGGAAAGAACCACCACTTGATCTGAGAGGAAAAATAAATAATTTTTTTCTCTTTTTCTAATTAAATAATCTGTTCAAATGATGTTGTTTTAATGTTTAAATGTAAGTTTGTAAATTTTCCCATTAATATTGGTAGAAAGTAAATGATAATAAAAAAACTCACCTGTCACTGTTGCGTTCAGCTAATCGGCTAAGCCCAGGAGACTCACACATTCGAGCATAAACCCTCTGCTGCCCTGCAATGACAGACAAGCCTTCCACTAAGCCTGTGTCATTTCTTACTCCCAAACCTTCAGTGTCTCCTTCTGAAGCATTCCTGCCTGCACCAACCGCAACCTCCTCTGCTTTCTCATCCGACTCCAACCCTTGACCTCCGTCTAGCCCATTAATGTTGACCCCTGTTCCAGGAGTGGTGGTGCTGTATTCTGAGTCTGCACCAATGGACTGGTCCTCAAGCAGCTCGATGGACCCGCTCAGGCCAATAAGGCCACGTCCTGTACCTGGTGTCGCACTGCCTGGTCTGCCCAAACTCCCGTAGGACAGACCTTCTGAGTCCTCAGCGTTGCTACACTCCAGCGAGGAGTCCTCCACGGCCACAAGACATGGACTTTTGCCTGATGGCCACACCTGCACCTCGGACATCTCCATAAGTGTATCTTCTTCAGTGGTGGCTATGGGAGCACCCTCCATGCTAGAAACTTCCTGCCAGTAGGGCTCAAGCCCCATTGGTGAGGCCAGGCTGTGCTGCCCTGAAGCTGGTGAGACCAACGCGTCCTGAACCACCAATCCATAACCTGGAGTGACAAAGAGAGAGGCACACTGACATGCGCCTCCCCACCCTATCCCCTCCTTAGGGCCCCAGGAGGGGTGTGCTCTGAACCAGGAAAGGGGGTAGGAAGGATCACAAGCAGAGAAAAATATGGAAAACCTGAACTTTTGGGAGGAAAGGATGGGATGAGAAGGTTCTTGCAAGCCATACCAGCCAACAGCAGAAGTACAAGCAGTGGGGGATAGTGTCTAATATACAGGTTATTATCTAATAAATACTGAGGCTGTTTCACTGTCTGACACTTTATTGGTTACTGCCACCAGAGAAAAGGGCAGAGGATCAATTATTGTTTATTAACAACCAGGAAGAAAAGACACCCCTACAGACCTTTCAGATCTGGGACACACCACCTGCTCATAGACATACGTGCATAATGCTGTCATGCGTTTATTCTCCAAGTCAATTTTTTTAAAATAATAATCACAAGCTGCAGAGCATGCATGCAAGCAGTCACATACTTGGGTTCAATTTTAGGAAATAAAGTTTTTCCTTTAGTAGCATTTTTCTGACTTTGGATGCTCCAATGCCCAAACCCCAATGGCAAATGCAATGACAAAGAGCAACTCTTCTAGGTAAAAAATATCCACCATCAACAAACAAACAAATAACCCAAGAAATACAAAAATACAGCTGTTTGCTAGATTTAACCTTTAAAGTCTGTGGTTTTAATAATACATTAAATAAGCAAAAGAAAAAACATGAATATGGACACTGAAATGCATATATTAGATGACAGATGACAGATATTTATTATGACATCCATATTTTACAGGAAAAACCTTAAAATCGCTCTGCCTGCACTGGAATGAGCTACGTTATACTGTAGCAGATGACATACAGCTAGGAAAGTCTTTATACACTAAAATGAATCTCTCTAAAAGTCATCACAAAACAAAGATCCACTTTCTAAAAAACATAGAAGTACTGAGACTATCTTGTGTATTGGGTGATGCCATGCTGTTATCCGGGAAGAAGGGATAGAAGACTGTTTGACCAGTCTGTAACCTCTGACGTGTTTTACAGCCTTTTGCTGATAAAACTTTGTTCAATACACAACACAAGGTTTCATTTACCACATGGCCCTGCAATGTGAATTCTGTGGAAGAATACACTTCCTCACGAGACCTCTGTGTCTAAGCACAGCCACTATTGTTCTGTATTATGATGTACTGTGAAACAGAACAGATACTTAAAGCCAGAAAAAGTTATTACAGTTTTATTTAAAGTCAAAATGCTTTCTGAGAAAATATATGAGTTGGAAGGAAGTTTGAGTCTGTCAGGGCCCACTGTTAACAGTATTTAAGTATATTTAAAAAGTAAACTTTTTATTTGTAAAAGTGAATGTGTGTGTGTGTGTGTGTGTGTGTGTGTGTGTGTGTGTGTGTGTGTGTGTGTGTGTGTGTGCGTGTGTGTGAGTGTGTGTTTGTTTCGAGGGATTTGGAAAAGAGGTCTGGGATGGTTGGGGGCTGTAGGTTGGAAGGTGGACGACTTATTTTTGTTCCTTAGTATCTGAAAGCAGAACATGAATGTAATACAGTTGATAGTTAGGAATATGCTGAGTGTGCAGAAGATATCAGTGTCACCAGCTGGTTACATTCTGACTCCAGAGAGACTACTGTATGTGATCTACACTGCGTCTGTCAGTCCTTTAGACTTGGTCTTTGTCTAACTGGGAATTGTGTATGCAACATTCGAATATTTGCATATATACTAATATTCTTATATGTAGGACTGTAGTGACAGTGAGGACATTTGAACTTCTTGTGCATAAACTGAGATACACACATTGACACAAACATACAAACACAAAGCAACATAAAAAATAGACTGGAATCCATAAAACACAGCCACATTCAGGAAGGTTCTTTGCTGCACACACACATATATATATACACACAGATATAGAACAGACACTGATGCAAACAAAACAAATTACTAATGGAGTAGCCATGATTAGAAGGTAGCAGAGATTTCTTATGAAAACAGAAAAGAACGTAATTAAGGCTTTGGTGATGCACAAGTAACATATAGAGGACACACAAGAACAAAGAACTTCACAGTACAGTACAGTGGCCAAAAAGCTTTAATTAACACCACTTTGTTTTTTCTCTTCTGAAAGAAGAAGTGGGAAGAGATTGAGTTTCTATAACACATGCTATGCTGATCGAACTTAGCTCAGACCCTCACGCAAAACATGCAGCATGCCATCGTGCACATTATTTGAAGGGCAACATCCAGAGGACATGAAGAGCAGTTTAGATGAGGACAGAACACTATGGTGAATGTTTTTACACTTGTCTTCACAGACTACACATCAAGACATGGTCCATTACAAATAACAGTAAGACAGGTGACAAATTAGTGAAAAACACCTTAAATGTTAAAAGTGTTTTTTTTTTTTAAATCATGATTTAGATGTAGATTCTCAGTCACCTGAAGAAAACTTGTTCTATTTTTCTTTACATATTACACTAATGTGCACATTCATTCATTATTATTATTATTATTTTTATTTTTATCTTTGTCATATATCCAAATAAACACAGCACAGTTCCTATTGAAACACAACCACTAGTGTGATCAACTTGCTATGTTGATCGAACGTACACTTGTGTTGAAGCATCTACAGTCTTATTGTTTTTGCACCCAGTTGTTAGGGTTTCCCTTTTATTTGTCACCCATATAAAGGCCTAAATGCATAATCCGTATGCATGGCAGTCAATCCTGTTGGGGTATGGGAATGCTAAATATGTCACTAAGTCCCCAAGGAAAGCCCTTCAAAAATAATACAAAAGGATTGGAATTCAACCTCTACATGCACAAGCAGTGATGAACAGCAGTGAGCCTCAAATGCATGCATACATGCATCAGGGAAAGAAGAGAGGAGAGCAGGGGTGTGTAGGTGAAAAGTAACAGAGAAATAGAAAGAGAGAGGAAGAGAGGACAGCAGAAGACAACAGAGAGAGGGAATAGGAGACAGACAGAGAAGGTGACAGGGTCAGAAACACCTCCCTCCTGCAGGGGACACTGAGTGGTCAGCTAATGAGAAGGGAATTTTGATCTCAGAAAAAAAAAAAAACAGTAAGATTGTTGGTGTGGTTTTATGAAAAAAGAATAGTCAAAATGCAGGCCTTAGGATAAAGAGGTGAGGGCCAGAGGTCAACATGATGTCCCTATGAGGTCAAAGGTCAGAGAGTTGTGGAGGAGGAGGAGAAGGTGAAGGAGGAAGAGGCTAGGCTGCAGATGATATGTCCAGTGATCACAAAGAGAGGGGTCAAAGGGAAGAGGGATGACACATTGTTTGGACTTGCGGTATGCCTTTAACTGTTTTGCCAAATTGCATGTTTTTAATTTGACAAAGGTATCTTATCATTCAGTGTGTGTTTTTTTTTCCCGCACAAACTCTTTTCTTGCTTTTGCATTACGGGACTCTTATAAATAAAGATTTTTGGAATCAAAAGGCTTGCTTTTCCATTTTTAGTACAAAAGCAGCTTGTTGCAAATGAAGAAACCACACGTAGCTAAGAGGTTTAATAAGGTAAGGAGCTTTGACTATGACATACAAGGGCATGCACTCAAAGTCTATTCTACTATTGTAACATCTCATGTAATATCTCATTTTTTTCACTCCACTATTCATTATACACTGATCAGCCATAACATTACAACGCGAAACATTATGTATTACATAGAGTCTTATGCAAAAGTTTGAGCACCCCTTGATAAATAACAGATTTTGATTATCTTTTAATTAAAAAGATGTTAACACAGTCTCTCTTGGAAATGGAAAAAATGCACAATATTTTCAGCAAACATTGATGCATAGTTACTTCTTATGCCATACATTGAACAAAAATTAAAAAATAAAATAAAAACATTATTATGGCACTGTGCAAAAGTTTGGCCACTCTAAGAGTTCCAGAGTCTCAGAGTTTCAGACCTTAATCAGCTCGTTAGATCTGATGCATGGCAACAGCTGTCATTAGTAAATGCCAATTTCATAGCTTTACAAATACTTTGATTCTTCAAACCTTGTGCACACACTTGCGGACACTCAACAACCATGGGTTCCACTAAGCAGCTGTGTAAGACTCTGAAAATGAAAGTTATTGATGCCCATAATGCAGGAGAAGGCTACAAGAAGATAGCAAAGCGTTGTCAGCTTGCAGTTTCCACAGTGAGAAATGTAATTAAGAGATGGCAGTTCAGGGGAACTGTGGAGGTCAAGATGAGATCTGGAAGACCAAGAAAACTCTTGGAGAGAACTACTTGCATGCTGGTCAGAAAGACAAATCAAAACCCACATTTGACTGCAAAAAACCTTCAGGAAGATGTCGCAGACTCAGGAGTGGTGGTGCAGCGTTCCACTGTGCAGCGATGCTTATACAGACAAGACCTTCATGGAGGAGTCAGCATTAGAAAACCTTACCTGCGTCCCCATCATGAAATCCAACGTCAGAAGTATGCAACAGAACATCTACAGAAGACTGATGCGTTTTGGAAACAAGTGCTGTGGACTGATGAAGTTAAAACAGAACTCTTTGGCCACAATCAGCAAAGGCATGTTTGGAGAAAAAGAAGCAGCATTTCATGAAAAGAACACCTTGCCAACTATTAAGCATGAGGGCGGATCTATCATGCTTTGGGGTTGAGTTGCAGCCAGTGGCACAGGAAACATTGCACGGGTGGAGGGAAGAATGGATTCCACTAAATACCAGCAAATTCTGGAAGCAAACATCACACCATCTGTAAAAAAGCTGAAGCTGAAAAGAGGATGGATTCTACAACAGGACAATGATCCTAAACATACCTCGAAATCCACTATGGAATACCTCAAGAGACACAAGCTGAAGGTTTTGGAATATCCATCACAGTCCCCTGATTTAAACATCATTGAAAATTAAAAGAGCTGTGCATGTAAGATGACAAAAGAATATTACAGAACTAGAAGCCTTTTGCAAGGAAGAATGGGAGAAAATCCCAAGTACAAGAATTGAAAGACTTTTAGCTGCTATAAAAAGCGTTTGCAAGCTGTGATATCTGCCAGAGGAGGTGTTACTAAGTCCTGATTATGTAGGGTGCTGAAACTTTTGCACAGTGCCACAATAATGTTTTTATTTTTTTGTCTTTGTTCAATTTATGGCATAAAAAGTAACTATGCACCAATACTTGCTGAAAATGTTGTGCATTTGTTCCATTTCCAAGAGAGACTGTGTTTCAATTAAAAACTCAACAAACTCTGTTATTTATCAAGGGGTGCCTAAACTTTTGGGCAGAACTAGCCCCTTGAGGCATGACAAGACCTCTGCTTGTGTGCTGTGGAATCTAGCACCAGGATGTTAACAGTCGATCCTTTGGGTGTTGTGTTGCAGGGTGGGACTTCCAATGATTGTACTTGTTTGTCCGAATCCCATGGGTGCTCGGTTGGATTGGGATCTAGGTCAGTGGTCTTAGGCTCTTTGCCTGCTCGTCCCCGTGCACAGAGAGTTAGAGTATGCTGAATGGTCTGGTGCCATCATTGACCTCTAGTGAACAATTCACTTTTTTTCAGCAATTTGTGCGTTGGCCTTGTGCTTGAATGCCCATGATCCTTTCATGTTTACTGGTATATATTTGATAATCAATTTCAATGTCAATGTGTTAATTTTTGTAGTGTTAATGGTATGGCTGACCCGTGTATGTTGTATGGGGATAACAAGCAGTAAATGAAGCATAAGAGGCCTAATTTGACCTGAACACCTGACCTTATGCTAGATCTGAGATCTTGGTTTTCTGACCTCCTTTATTTCAGCATTTTCCATCCCGGACATTCTATAATACAGCAGGACAGCTTTATGCTACTCTAAATGCAGACCAAGTAACAGCAAAGAAAACAATGCTGATCATGATTTATGCAGTCATTTCTATTTACTAGAAAAAAAGCGAAAACAGCAATTCATGGGACAGTCGCCTAAACTTCCCTTACACTGTAATTCACCATACTTACTTATTTAAGAGAACACATACTGTACATATTTAGCCATACACACTCAATAATGACCATGAACTTTAATTAGCACAGAAAGATCTAAGCAGGTTTGTAGGGATGTCCTTAGCCCTGGTCCTGGTGACAGCAGACATAATTACTTCAATGTTTTCAGCTACATTATTATGGATAAGAGGTTAGAACACAGGGAATGGCTGAAGCTGTTAGCTGGACGTGAGGCAAAGGTTTTGGGGTAAAAGGACTCATATGGGCCAGGGGATAGGGAATTAGGGAGGGTCAAGGGTCAGTGAAGAATCTCTTACCATTTGATATGCCAAGAGAAAGATGGTCCCTGTCATTTTGTTGACGTCTTTCTTGTTCCTGATTACCCTGTTGACCTTCCAACATGTTCACAATGTCCATTCGGTCAATGCTCTTCAGTGCCATGAAAAGGCTGTCCACTGTAGCAGGGCAGGGTACCAGACAGAAAAAATTGCAGATCTTATCCATAATTCACATGAACAGTAAAAAGTAAATATTATGAAAAATAATTTTATTTTCAATATTATTGACCTATGAAATAATACCAACTCACAGCAGTTAAAGTGCAGTGTTTTAATTGCAGTATGTTTGGCAAATATTACATGAGCCAGGGAGCAGTGAGCCAATTAACATTTCTACAAACATCATTTATTATCAACAGATTATAATTAGTTTCTTTATTTAACCAGTTCTTTTTTTCTCCACCAACTTGTATCCTTCTGTGACTGCCGACATATACTGACTGCCAACAAACAGTTATGAACAGGGGTCAAAGTAATTTTCAATTCTTACCAGTATTGGCATCCAGTACCAGGAGAATAAAGCATATAGGTGGTGGACAGTCCTACGAATCTTGTGAATTTCTTTTGGTATTTCCAATTATTCTGCTTTAGAATGTCAGCTCAGTTAATTTCTGGGTTCTGGGGTTGAATCCCAGATAGGGTTAAATGGAAATCTAGGGTGTGCTAGGGTGTACAATCACTTGTTCAACACACCAACTAGTGCCCTTGATCATGAATTTGCACCCTGGAAACCACTGCAGGCGCTAAACTCACACAAACGATGGAGACGGATAAAACAAATGCCAGTGACGCAGACCCAGCTGAAAGCAAAATGCCATCAAATTCTTATGAAGCAAACTCCTGGCCATTTGATTTTTATGCATTTGTTTTTTACTCAGCCACTACTATGCTGTATACCACATTGTGTATGTATGTTGCCCTTTTAAGAGTTGCCGCCCCTCCCCCAGTGTGCTGCTCATCCCTGAAACGCTCTTTTCTTTTACCATCTTCTTTTATAATTTTGTGATGCTGAAAGAGGCCGATACAGGTTTTGTACTGAACGTTATTCTTGGCTACACTCGGAGGACAGCGCTATCCGCTCCTTCCGTTGCGTGAGCTCACAGACGCCCCTGATTGGCTGTAGAGCCGTGATTAATGTGGGAGCACTAAGTACCTCTCATCCCTCCCCTCTGAGAGAGCTCGGCCAATCAGCTCTCTCTAGACCTCCGGCTGCGAGAGGTTACAGCACCACCCGGGAACCGAACTGCCGATCTCCGGATGATAGGGCGAGCACTTTACCACTGCGCCACTCGGAGGCCCGAAAATGTCACTTTTAAGAGGACGTTCAACAGTTCGACTGAAAGATGAGAAATTTGGAAATTTGTTTTGGCATTTGTCCTCAAATCATCTATTAGATCTATTGTTCACAGGCGATGAGTCACTTACTTTTGGCCCTCTTGCCTTCACGGCTAATCCATAAATTGAGCAGTGTTGAACTCTGTTCCAGGAGTGAATTAGGGTTCTCCACCCGAATTCTATTAATTTCATCAACATTGAACTGGAGTTCTCGGGCCAGCTCTACATAGGGATTAGAGAAATAGAGATTATATTAAATAGAGAGAAATAAAGACTAAACAAACTTGCAAACATCAACAGCTTTAGTCTTCACTGGAAATCATTTATCTTACAATGCTATTTTATAGTTTTGGCCAAAACATTTTCTCAATTTTATGAGCAGTGTTTAAAGAAACAATGAGGCTTCAGATATGTTTTGCTAAGAGTAGTGATGCACAATTAATTGCATAAATATTCAAATCGTAAAATGGACCAGGGCAATTATTTAATTGCTAAAGACCTCAATTTACATCATGGAATATACACATAGTTTGTATTTTGTGTAATTTAAGGTTACCTTAGTTTAAGGTCATTTATGTATAGTTAATCATTAATTACATTTTTAAGGCGAGGTGATAAATTAATATAGGAAAACAACCTCTTAATAAGATCATTTGTGCCATTATTCGCTGTTAGCCTAGATAAATATGTCTAATTCAAAAGGGTACATCACAATCACAATGTAATTTTTTGATCAAATTGTGCAACCATAGTTAAGACATACTTTAATTGTCATTAAAAAATGAAGCATTCATGTACTCACTCACCAGCCCAGCTCAACCCCAATTGTTCGGCTATTAAAGCCATCTTTAACTCCGTCCTTTCCATGGCAGTCATTGATGCTGCAGAAATCAGACCATCATTGGCTTAGACCATCTGCAGTCTAATGCTAGAGTGTACATGTGTGTGCATGGGCAGTATGTGTGATAGCTGTGTGCAGGACTTTTCCTACCTACTGTTGGTTCATTAAGTGCACTATATCTCTCTCTAAGGGCCAACGGGGTGAGTGTTCTCCTTCGGTCTTCACCCCCTCCAATCTGATATTGGAACAGAATATGTACTGCTTATACTACGTTATCAGATAGTTGTGTATGTCACTGTACATGCGTATATTTTATACATTTTATACATGCATTTAAAAGTGTTGTGTGGATGAGATTAATGACCTTTATGCATGGTGGCATGGTAATATTGAGGTTGCAGAGCACTTGCTGACTGTCCTCATACTTGGTAGACTTGCGTAGGAAGGACAAGAATCCAGAGGGGTCTTTACTACTGTCTCTTACCTGAAAAAAATTAAATTCAGTGAATTACTCAGAGATACTGTGATTTCATTGCTCACACTGAAGTGCGAGTAGAAGTAAGTATAAAAGGTTTTAGTAAACAATAAATGAGGCCAGTGGTGTGTAATAGTGTATATGCATTTAAGGAAAAGTGGTACCTTCACAGAGACAGGAAGTCTGTTGTCTCTGAAAGCTTGGAAGCTGAAGCAACGAGGCTGTTGAGTAGCCTTCCTTATGGGGACCAGATTCCCTGAGCACTCCAAGTGTAATGGCATGCCCTCCATTACCTGTGAGTAATTACATGGTATCACGTTGTCACAGAAGGTCACAAATAAAGGTTTTCAAGAAACTTTCCAAACATCTTACAGTTATGTATTTTTCAATTGTTGACCCTGATAAGTGTTGTTTGGTGGAAAAAATGGTGAGGTCATTTTCGATAAAGGAACAACAGGCTAGCTCTACTGCTTCAACCACTGGCCTGTCCACTGGGAGAATGGAAGACATACAAGCCCTCATGGAACAGCTACAACAGTTTAAGGCATCCAATGAATAGTTGAGAGCAGCTGCAAGCACAATCCCACATACCTGATCCAAGGTCAGGGCCTTCTGCTATTACTGGTGTTGCATCAGCTAATGGCCTGGCAAATTAAACTACAAACTAATGAGTGTGTACCTATTGAACAGAAATAACCAATAAGTTTATTGGAAAAATGTCTGTTGACCTGTTAACAACAATGGATTGATGAGGTGCATAGATGGTTGTAGGCTAGACCCATGTTAATAGCTTAACAATCCATGGCTCAATTCAGTAAAAGCTGAATTTAAATTTTTTCCCTATTTTTATATATATCAAAATGTTATATATATATATAAAATATTTTTCAAGATCAAGATCCACCAGGGAAATTTTTAACCAACTTATGTCATCTTAAGTATAAAAATGTACTTGTTCTTGTTCTATGTAGCAGAAAAGTTATAGCTTTTCCAATGTCATCAATGAGAGGTGGACATGGTCGATGAAACAGAGGTACGTAGTATGAATTCAAATAGGTGAGTGTTGCACACAGCTCTCGATCTATCCAGCCGTTCCTGGTCAAACCAAAAGTGACAAGCATAGCTCTGTGTTCAGTCAAGGAAATGGAGAACTGTTATATACTCTATTGGTAATGCATGAATCAGAATCAGAATCATATTCCGTTTTATTTGCCATGAATGTTGACACACACAAGGATTCTGATTCTTTGTGGCTCTCAAAGTACAAACAAGATAAAAGACTGTACATTTGTTATAGACACTATACACAGAGTAAGTTTCAAATGTACATTAAATGAACATAAAGAGAGTCTGCACGATAGTTCAAGTAACTGTATTAAGCATCACATAATAAATTGTACAGTAATATGTAGTTAAAAGTTTGTAAGAAGCCTGCTGGTTCTTTTACACGATATATAGTAAGATGTTTGAGTAGTGCAAATAACAGTACAATAAATGTACAGTAAGGGTAGGAGTTTGTAAAAACATGTTGGTGCTTTGTGGACTTCCTAACACTAAAACAACTAGGATGCTTATTCTTTACCCCAAATTGAGGAGCTTTTGGTGCTTTTATAGGTGCACAATGGAGATCAACTTTAGATCTTGCCAGTAGTTGCAGCCAAATCTCTATAGCTGAGAAGGACAAACATAAAGCTTCCTTTTGGCATTGTTTGGACTTTACATTTCAATTGCATGCCATTTTGCTTGTAATGCCTCATGTATTGATGAAGTGCATCTTTGGAATCCAGAGATTTCAGTGTTTGCTGCTTTTTTTTTGGCATTGACCCATCTTTAGGAACACAAACTGTTTAAGCTACCAAAATGCTACCCCTTTTATTCTGAGGTCAAATAGCAGGTTCATGGTCATGAATCTGGTGATGCTACGGATCCAGACTCACAAGTTCCAAGTTACAGTAATTTCTGGGTTTTGCCTCCTATTATCGCCACTTTGTGGAAGGTTTTGCAAAGTGTGCAGTCTCTCTGGACAGGCATTAGAAGACACTGTGAAATTCATTTCAAATGCTCAAGAAGCTGCTTGTAAATACACTAGGGTACGTGGATTTCACTAAACCTTTCATTCTTAAAGCCAGACTTGTTGTGGTGGTATTCCAAGACCAGTATGGAAAACAACAGCCAATAACTTTTGCAAGCAGTGGCCTTAGACCCCCACAAAGGAACATGAGAACATCTTTAGGAAACATTTTTTTTTGCTTTTTACAGACAATATCTTTTTGCAGACTGCTAAGTTTGGGGCTATAGAGCAATGGTGAGAATCTGAACTGGCAGTTTTTGACTTCAAAATAAAGTATAGACCAAGACCATCTAACTAAAATGTATGAAGCCTTGTCACACCAGTTACATTTAGAGGCTATATCTTATCTATGCCCAGATTTAAAAGTCCCACTGGAAATCCACAAGACACAAGACATACCTTGATTTTCTAATTCACTTACTGCTGCAAAGCTACAGTATAGCAGCCTTTCCATAATCACCCAAAGCTGACATAATGGTTCTTCATGTTAGAGATCCAGTAATCAGTACATTTTTGTATATCTGGGAGAAAGGAAACCCGCCAACAAAGCAACTATTGCTTGTAAAGTAGTAAAGGAGCTGATACAGCAGTTGGCCAGAATAAAACACAGGGATGGTGTTCTACACCATGAAATACAGATACTAGGTGAAGGATAAGTTTGGTTAAAGCTCTTGTTGTCCAAATGCTTACAGACAAAAGCCTTCATGACAACCATGGTCATAGCGTTGAATTTATTTATGGGGCGTGACACTGAAAGATATTGCCAGAAGTATAATCTTGCACTCTGGCCAAAGCAGCACAACTAAAGTTTCATATATTTGGAGTAAGCTTTGTGGCCTCAAACTCACAAGAACTCATTGGAACAGATTTTACTGTTTTGGATAAGAGTAGTGTATTAGTAGTGTATTACAGTTTTTTACAGTCACGATGACAGTTTTTTCAATGCATTTAACAAGTTTCCTAAACTCTTAACACAGTTAGCACAACATCCGTCTTTGTAGGCTATACAATTAACACATTTCTTGTTGCTTTGATACAAAATGCATACAGTTAGCACCAATTTAAAATGCTTGAACTTCTTTTACACACAAGCTCAACCAAGACCAAAACAATGTAATTTTACAGTCAAATTTAGAAATGCATTCACACTATATGTCAGAACAGATAACATCATGTTCTAAACATAATTTATGTAGGCTAAAGTCAAAGTGAACAGCTGTTCATATTGTGAATTGAAACACAAATACTATATTACTTGTATTTTATTCCATTGCCAATGAGAAACAGCTTATTGCAGTTATGCAAATATATAAATCACAGCTGATTCCCATCTAGGAGCCACACTCAGGTCTTGAGGTTTTTCTAATCGCATGATCATATGTTCTATAAGAGGACTCTTTGGGCTGATCTTGTGTGGAAAAGGAACAATATAGAGCAACACAAAGAAAGAAAGAAAGAAAGAAAGAAAGAAAATGAAAGAAAGAAAGAAAGAAAGAAAAAATGCCTGCACAAGGGAGAGGAAGACGAGTACCAGGACAAAGGAGAGGAGTGGGGCAAGGTAGAGGGAGAGGAGTTAGAATGCGTGGTAGCGCTCAAAGAAGGACCAGAGCTAGGGTAACTGATCAAATAAGAGCTACTATCATTGACCATGTCATAAACCACGTGCGCCCATACAGAGAGGCTGGTGAACGAGTACAGCCAAATCTCAGGACACAGTGGCATCCATTGTCCGTATTTTCAGAAAAACCAACAGGTAGGCTATTGCTTCTCAGACAGCAAAGTGTAAATAATTTTACGATTTACTGTATTAGAGTGACTGTATGCCTCCGGTCTCTAATATGTAACTGTATTTTGTCCCTCTAAAGATTCAACATCTACCTCCCTCAGGGAGCAGAGGAAACCTCTTGAATTAACAATAGGAACTTGCTATTGTCAACATGGTGATTGCTGACAATGAAATAAAACTGAAGGACATTCAGTCCAGAGTTGTAGAGAACAACCTTGTCTTTGGGAACATTGCAGCAATCAGCATAACATCCATTTCTCGGACTCTAGCTAAACATAGAGTTCGAATGAAACAACTATACAAAGGTCCTTTTAAAAGGAACAGTGAGTGCATCAAAGAACTCTGTCACTAATAAGTCCAGACGCAATACAGTCATTACTGTACTATACACAGTGTGCTTTGCAGTAAACTACTCTATAAACCTGGAGTACATTAGTACATACAGTAGATATACAGTACAGCACAGCATTTACATACACTATGTCTAATTACTTGAGAGAGACAGAGAGTCATGGAGTTGGAGGCCAATCAAGTCCCACATGAAATTATCTATGTTGATGATGCTGGCTTCAACTTGGCGAAAAGGCATCGCCGTGGGAGAACCATAATAGGCCAAAGGGCCACAATTACCATGCCGGGCCAGAGAGGAGCCAACATCACCATGTGTGCCGCAATCTTCAACAACAGTGCACTCCTGCATAAATGTCAGATTGGCCCCTACAACACAGACTGCCTTCTCCTGTTTTTAGAAGACCTGCACGAAAGACTGGTGCCAGAGGTAGAAAGGGGACAGGAGGGAGACCACTTGCCAATATATGTTATCACATGGGACAATGGTTGCTAAACCAACCGTCTGCTAGCTGCATAGAGTCGTCACTCAGGGTTCATCATATTGAGACTGTGTCTGTTCCCCGAGCTAAGTTTAGAAAGACTCAGAAAGTCTGTTTTAGTAATTTAATTAACATAGATACCACAAACTCAGATCACACTGAATGCGCAGCCAGCACCTCTGATCTGAAGCTAGGACTGTTAAATATTAGATCTCTCGCCTCTAAAGCAGTTATTATTAATGAAACTATCACAGATCAGGAGTTTGATATATTATGTTTAACAGAAACCTGGATTAAACAGGACGAGTATGTAGCTCTAAATGAAGCTAGTCCTCCTGGATACAGCTACATACACCAGCCTCGGCTAACTGGTAGAGGAGGAGGTGTCGCAGTTATTTATAACGATAATCTTTCTCTCGTACAAAAACACAGTTTTAAA
>JAAGKR010004957.1:0-16692 GCA_011419295.1 Clarias macrocephalus
GACCTCGTTTAATAAAAGAAACCCAGGAAGTAGTCAGGGGGAACTTGAACGGATTCATCGAAACCGGTGAGGCCGACTCGTTTCTCCCGCAACAAACAAACACACACAATATATCAGACTTTAGACATTTTATGCATTCACATACACACTAAAAGTATTGTATGTAATTGTAAATATTGGTATCTGGTGCATTGCAGTCTCTATATTTGTGCAATACATGTGAGATGCTTCTACAATCTGTTCGCATCGGCGAATGTTCATAGATTGTAACTTGAACGTCGGGGACTTGCTGTACTGTACAAAGCAGGAAGTGATGTGCAGTTCTTCAGTAACATGCTGAAGTTTGGCAGAGAGATCTACTGCCAGTGAAACAAATAATTGATTGATACTTGAGTTAGTCTTCTTTACGGTATGATTGATCCATTCTACACTAGCAGATAATGAGAGTAAAGTGGATTGTGTATTTATTTATTTATTTAGGTTTATAGAAAGACATACCCGTACCCATATCCCTAAGCCTTTGTATAACAACACAGAAGCAAAAAAAAAAAAAGTGGTTAAACCTTAGAATTTTTTAAAACAGAGACACGAGGCACACAACAGTTGTTTACTGAGTTTATAAAGGAAACATTAGCAGTCTGAGGAAACACAAGCAATGTGTTTAACCACCTAAAAGCATCCGGGTGACACGGTGACCGCAGAAAAATAAAAAGAACGTATGAGAAAAGAAGTTAATGCCACGGCCAAATTCATAATTCCGATTATTTTGGTCAATACTGATATCACAATGTTTTAAAACTTATTGATTTTGGACATATCATGCACATTTCTTTTTAAATTACAAGTCGGCTAGAAAACAAAAAGTAAGAGAAGTAAGACTAAACTTAAATAAGAGAAACGCAGCAGTTACATTTCTGCTCCACTGCACTCGGGAGAGCCGGCCAGATGTTTCTGTAATGTAACTGTAATGCTATTTATTTATTAATTTTTTTAAGGTTTGTTTGGAAAGAGTGAATGGTTTTGTACGTGATAATGCAGACATAATAAACATATTTAACAACATTTGTACTAAAGATATTATGGTATCTTAAGACTTTGGAACAGCACGCACGCACGCACGCACACACACGTGCGCTTAAGTATTTAATCATAAACATTTACATAAACTACAAAATTTGTTCTATTTTTTTTTTTTTTTTTTTTTTTTTTTTTTTGAGAAATCCAGTTGGGTGGGGTTTCTGCATTCTGTATCTGGCACGTTCGGCTCAATTCAGTTTCATCTGGTGAACACAGAGCAATGGTGTAAGAGAAAGCAGTTAAGTTGGCCGAAACATACATTGTTGAGTTTGAACATGTGAAAATATCAGATATATCAATGAGTCCAAAAACTCTATTTAGCACGAAGGTGACTAAACTAAAGAAACCTGCGATTCTCAAGCGCGCTGACTGCGAGTACTGTACTGAACAACTACATTTTAAGATTTATAAAAATAATTGAGAAAATGATTGTGAAACAGCATGCCAAAGAATAATGGTTTAATCTTGATAATCTTGTTTTTATAAGCATTGGACGCCAAAATTGTAATTGAACATAAAGTTTGGATTAATTGCACAGCCCGATCCAGTGATCTAATCCTCTTAAAAACTGAGTGTGTGTTGGGTGGGGGGTTAAATAAAAAAAAATAAAAAAAAGATTAGTTGGCCATGAATATTTTATTAACGTGCAATAGAAACCGAAACCTTGAAACATAAACATTTAAAAAATCTTCGATCTAAATGTAAATCTCTTAAGTAATATATTATTCAGTATTTAAACACTTTAAGGTTCTCAGTTGCCTTTTAATTATCTTTGCATTTATTGCATGTTTTAATGTATTAGTAGGCATGCTGTTAATTTTTTAAAAAGTTTTTTTTTGTTTTTTAGTTTTCATACATTATTGCTTTCATTTTAAAATTGATTTATATTTTTCTAATCTTGATTCATAAAGTTTTTTGTATGTGCAAGTGTCTCTTTTATTATTTTGATGTCTTGCTTATAGTATAGCTTGTTGTCCAGGCCAATAAAATTCCTGATATGTTTGATATTTTTTCAGCTCACTCATCCTTAGCTGTGTGTGTGTGTGTTGTATTCTGCAGCTCTTTGCCAGACCTGACAGAGGGCTGTTTTAAGTACCCGCTGGTGGAACAGTATCTGAAGACCAAACGTTCCTCCTGCAGCCTGCTGGTGCGCTACCTGCTGTGCCGACTCTTCACCTTCGTGGCTCTGATCCTGGCCTGCGTCTACCTGTGTTACTACATCCGGCTGTCTGTAACGGACGAGTTTCCGTGTAACATCCGCACCGGTGTGCTGCTTAATGACTCCTCCGTACCCGGAGCCCTGCAGTGCAAGCTCGTAGCCGTGGGCGTCTTCCAGCTCCTCAGTTACATCAACCTCACCGTGTACATCCTGCTGGCACCTGCGTGCGTGTATGCCATGCTGGTTCCCCTGAGGAGCTCGGCTGGATTCCTGAAACCGTACACGATGCTGCCCACTCTCGAGGTGATGGAGTTTGGACGCAGAGCTTGGGACGATCTGGCGATGTACCTGCTGTTTCTGGAGGAGAACCTGAGTGAACTGAAAAGCTACAAGTGTCTGAAGGTGTGTATACGGTTGCATGGTACAGGTTTGTATAATTCTCCCTGATGGATTGATCCTTTATTAAAGCACATAAGCACAGTTGTTGGGCTTGGATACAAGGTTATTAGTTTTTAATTTAGCATTTGGTATTTGTTTTTTTGTTGTTGTTGTTTTTTTTGCTTTTTTTTTTTTAGCCATGAGCAACAACAAATATGTGCTATCAAATTTTCGTAAAATGTTTTATTTTATAGACTAGAGGTGTCTGATACTTTGTGAAAAGTTACATTTGGTAGGATAAAGTTGTGGATGCTTTGTACAAAGTACAGTTTTAAAGGTTAGAGCTGTTGGATACCTCGTAAACATACAATCTTGTAAGGTGGAGCTGTCAGATTTCTTGTTAAAAGTGCATTTTTCTATGGTAGGGCTTTTTGGTTTCTTGTTGAATGTACAGTTTTGGAGGGTAGATCTTTCCGAGAAAAAAGAAAAATTTTGGTAGAACTGTCAGATACCATGTAAACAGCTAAAGCTGTTTTGTAAAGTACAGTCATGTTAAGTAGAGCTGTCAGATTCCTTGTATAAAGTTGGAATGCAAAGTGGAGTGTTGTCAGGTAGAGCTGATGGATAACTTGAATAATTGTATAAGCTAGAGCTGTCTTTCTTTAAAAAAGTAAAACATTTTGTAGGCAAAAGTAGTATATCCTGGACATGGGTGAAAAAAATTCCACCTTGGGGGGGGGGGGGGGACTAGGCAAAAAATAAATAAATAAAATAGGCTAACAGGATATGGGTGGAAAAAAAGTAAAGTGTTGACCTAAAAATATAAAGACATTCAGTTTGTACATTCAGCTTGCCCTTTCCATTTTTTGGTGTCGGAGTATGAGTCACATGGTCTCTCTCTCTTTTTTTTTCCTTCTCCAGTTTTTTTTCTTTGCGTCTCGTTTCAGTTTCTTCTCCAGATTCGGCTATATGTGACTCGAACATCCAGGTTCACACATTTTAATTATTTATGACGTTGGTCAACATTTGTTCTTACGGCCCTAATTTGATTAGCCTTGTGATTATTCTAAAATCTATAGGAATAAACATACAGTATGCATAATGTTGTGACGTAATCAAATATTATTTTAAGTTCCAGGAGATTCCCGACCTCATCAATTAACACAGTTGTGCGTGTGTGTATGTGTAGGTGTTAGAGCTACTGAAGCAGTCTGGAGAGATGCAGTTCGACACTCTGGCCCTCCTGCAGTCACTGGGGCAGGTTAAAACCGACGTGGTGGATGGAAAGCTGCGAAAGAGAGACTCGAACACGGAGAAGACCGAGGGGAACTGCGTAGAGATGAAAGGTGAAGAAAACAAAGTAGGCGTGGCTGTTATGGTGACACGTGCCATGTGGATCATAATAAGATGAGATTAGATGACAGATTTTACCCTGATAGCCATTTAATATGATCTGTATTTATCCCCATTCCTATTGAGTCATATTTACCCCTACACCCGATCACTCTGATCCGTATTTACCCTGAGCTTCATTTCCATGATCTACATTTACCCTGAGCTCTGTTTACATTGATCCCAATTTGCCCTGATCCCTGTTTGTGTGCCTCCGCGTCCGTGTACTCGCATGCGTTTCTGTACAAGTTGGTATCCGCGTTTGTTTGTTTTTGTTCATGTGAGTGTTTGCATACTGGTGTGTATTTGCATGGGTGTTCGCTTCACATGATCTAGTGTTTGTGTGTTGTTGATTTTGCAGAAGCTTCTCCACTGCTGAACAACGACAGAACCGGGACGCCTCGAGATGACCCAGCTGTGCGCCAGAGAGTCACATGATGTCCCGCAGGGTCATGTGATTTTGCCGATGTGGGTAAAAACCCTTGTGATCCCTGATCAGACTTCATGTGCTGTGGACTGGGTAGCCCATGCTGGATATCGTTCTCTTTGTGTGTGTGTGTGTGTGTGTGTGTGTGTGTGTGTGTGTGTTATTTTAGAAATGCAGATTTGTCCAAGAAATTAGTATGAACTGTTCTCTCCATTGCTGATATGTGCCATGTTTAATGTTTACCTCATTTATTTGGAGACAGCACGAATGTATTGGGATATGAATGAGGTCTGTGAATATTTATGCTACTTGTGACAATGGTACACGTTTTCTCATCTGGAACTGCAGAACTGACATGCTGATAAGCTCGTACACGGGTTACACGGGGATGGAGACGAGGTTTCTTCCACAAAATCAAAATCCATATCAATGAACTTCAACTTATTTAATCCTGTTTTTTTTTTTTTTTTTTTGTTGTTCTTCTTCTTTTCAAATCGTGTTAAACTGAATTACTGAACTAACAACCCGATGCCACGGTTTTCAATAACTCAACTGTGTGGCGCTGTCCTGTTTACTAAAATATCATAATATTTTCAATATTTATAAGTAAACCTGTCTGTTTTGGGAGACTTTAATATTGTACTTTTCTATAACTTGTTCTCCATGGTACGATATTATTATATAGGGATTTTCTCTAATGTTAGTTAATTCTAGTTTTTTTTTTTTTTTTTTTTTTTTCAGAGGGAAAATTCTTTTCAGCTAGCTGTCTATCAAACATTTTAGGATGTTGTTCATTTTCTATTTTTCCCTCTTAATAATAAATGTGTGAAGCGTAAGGCTGCTATTAGAAACGTGTAATACAAACAACAAGCAACTGAATTATGAACAGGTTCATTAGAGTTCTAAGATCAAAATCTCATGTTTAGAAATGAAGAGTGTTCGGTACAAAAGTTCTACATGTTCATGTAAAAGTGTAATTTATGATTATAATTTTTTTGTGTGCTCGTTGCTCGTACAGTATCTCTTTAAACATCTTCCAGAGACGCATCCTTCTTGAGCGTTGCAGCCTTATTTTTATAGACACTTGGAAATGTCAACATATTCGTCTCTTTTTAAAAGGATTGTTCTTGAACTGTTTAACTGGTGCGTGTGCCAAAAATAATGTTTCTGCGATGTCATCATGCATAATGGTGTAGAATGAAATAATGGTGTTCATGCAGTTGTTATTTGAGATCATTTGTGTTGCACTATTAAACATACCGAATGTCAGACTCCTACTATACCCTAACACCGCGTGATAAGATAATCTTGGGACATTTTTTTTTTTAAATGGGATATCTAATGACAATGAGGTACAGATCTTGTTGAGGTTATTAATTGTGGCTCTGTGGTTAGAGCTTAAATCACTTAAACATTTAAAACTACAAACCAGTATGAGAATTTTCTTAACTTTCTATGCTTTGTAATTCTAGTCATCTGTGGATATACTTGTTCTGTAAGTTCATATCTGATTCTGCTGATCAGGTTTCAGTATTGAGACCTGGTCAGTGTTTAAATTTGTTTCATTTATTATAACTTTGATGTTTTACTTGTTTTCGTTTTTCTCAGTTCACTGCATGCATTGTGTGCATTGCGGGGGAAAAAGGTGCAGGGTTCCTCTTTTTTTTTTTTCTTGCCAATAAAATGTGTTAATTTTTACACTGATGTAAGACTTTTTTGCATTTTTTAGGCTGAGGATGCTTAAGGCTGATTTATAAAATGGATCGTTTCTGTTCTGACTTTGAACTGACTTTGAATGCGCAACAGTAATTGAATTCTGTGTTAAAGCTCCAATAAAGTCATTATCCTAATGCCTAGTGGATGCTACAAATCTTAGGGGGAAAAGAAAAAAAAAACAGTAGTGCTCACACTATGCTAAAGCCCAGTTTCAACTTTTGCCTGCTGATCACGATAAGTTTATGATGAGCCTTGTGGAGTAAAATCACGGTGACCTGTAGTGATCTACAGCTAACAACTACTAGTGAGCTAGAACTTTTTGTGACCCACAGGTTTGCTGCAGGTCCATCACAAGCTTGTGATCTGTGGTCATTCATTACTCATGTATTTAATCACAGTCAGCTTGTGACATGGGATATGGACCTGTGTCACATGAGGGCAAGTAGGTTTAAGCACCATGATGGTATCACTGCGTAAAGTTTTTCAAGTAAAAAAAAATAAAGTCAAAGTAAAATCAAGTAAAGTTTTGTTAAAAGGATAATAAGGATGTGCATCTTAAAATCAGAATCAAACATATGTGCAGGTTCATGAATCAACCGTGGAATTAATCATTTTAAGTCTGTGCATTTCTGTGCATTCTACCAATATGACTGCCGGATTCAAAAAGAAATTGATCTAGTGTATTCTGTATTCTTTTGGAAATGATTGCATGTTTTTTTTTTTTTTCCCAAGTTGCTGTTCCTAACTACCATTTGGATGTCACATGCCATATGATTTCTTGTAGAAGAATTATTACTGTGCTTGTACAGTATGAGTGTTCAAATCAAACTTGTGATGAAATATCGCCTGAATGAATGCATAAAATCAATTGACATTTACAGAAGACTTCAAGCACATTACGGTGATGGGACTCTTTAAACATCGGCATTAAAACATCGGAATGGTGCAAACATTTAAAAAAAAAAAAGGGGTGAATGCCAAGGTCATTCCCATGAACAGTCAGCGTATAGACATTTGATCGGATGGTTTCTCTCTTGTTGTCCCCACTAGTCTTTACTTCGCCTTCCTGGTCTCTGGCTGAGGAAAAAGCATTAATTATTTAACTTCAACTTTCAACTTTATTGCCATTATTATAAATAACAGCAAGATATCATCAGAGCATCATCTTCTGGCATGTGATGTCATAAAGTGCATCTATTGTACAGGTATGTGCTGCAGCAATGCAAGTCCAGTTCAGAGTTATTGTAAAAGTGACGTACGATATGTAGGGGTAGGTGGGGGCAAAAGAAGAGAAGGAGGTAACTGCTTGTTTAACAGTCTTACAGCCACTGGAAAGAGCCACAAAGTTTGAAAAAAAGTACATCTTTTGTTTAATTTCCAAACACTTTCATGTGTATATTGTGTAAAGTAAGGGGCTTAGTACACATCCCTGGGGGACTCCTGGCGGACTCTGTTAATAAGCACTGTGGATGACATGTGTTTTCCTATTCGCACACACTGAGAGCGATTATTAATTATCTCACATAATTATTATCTCACATTTTACACACAGCGATGTATCTAACCAATAAGAAACGAAACTGAATTCTTGTAACAAATCGTAATGCAGAAGGTGGGATTTATTGGAAATGATGGGAAGCCAATCCAAACCACAAAGGGTGAAAAAAAAGTACATCTTTCGTTATATTTCCAAACCTTTTTTAAAGAGCAGAACCATTTTGAACGTCATAAATGTTCTGATTAAATGCTTTGAGCATGCAAATGCACATCTTGTCGAATCAGTGTTCAGGTTTACAGTCAAGTTGAAATCTTCAATCAGAATGATTTCAAACGGAATGAAGAAATATTGTCCATCTATATGGAGCTGCTGTAACATTACTGTAATCACCACACCATCTCTGTGTAAAGAAAAATGAATTCCTTTTGGGTGTGAAGGCATCGTCACATGTTTTTTTTTTTTTTTTTTTTTCAGCAGCATACAACGCCTGTGTGACTTTTGCTTGATGCCAGATAGGATTTCTAATATAAATATTAATATAAACAGGTAAACAGGTTTAAATAATAATAATAATAATAATAATAATAGAAAGGAATTATAATAGAAATTTTGCAATCGGAGTTGGCGTTGGATCAGAGAGCATGAAGGAGAATCAGGATTTCGGCAACAGAAATAAACACTCGCTTATCGTTACCAACAAACATATTTGCATTCTATAATGACATTTTCAGCTCTGCAAAGGAGTCAATATTAACAGAACAAAAGACCTACTACTCTAGAGATTTGCATAGAGGTCAAGCTGCTTCGCTCGTGATAATTCTGATATTAAAAAGTGCACAAAATGAAGCTTTCCGTCGTCTTTATCACCTTGGCAACGCAGGTTTGAGCGAGCTGCTCTGGCGCAGGTTGATAACGCTTGTTTTTACACCTTTATAAGGTCGGGGTGATGGTATGAAGCTACTGTAGTTCGACTCACAGATGAAAGTCAGGAGGAGGTCAGATGAAGAGTTGGCGGGTTCGCGATCGACGCTCAACACAGCAGAAAAGGGAAGCAGTAAACATGCTGAGATCCTGCAATTACATAAAAAAAAAAAAAACAGAAAGCTCAAGTGTTCAGTATTTACCACACCTATGTACATTATGTACAGAGATAACTCACAAAATGTAAGATGTGTAATATTTATGCACTGTGTACTATGAGTTGATGGGACGATCATTGATTATAGTGATTTCCTGTGTATTCCAGGCAATTGATTATAATAGTTTCTAATACATGCATGTATGCATATAATGGCAGTAACTGCGCATGATCACAACACGGTTGTGTAAAATGGGACGATGTTCAAGGTGACCTGTTTTCCTGGAAAAAAACGCAGATCCTGGATGTGGCCGTACTCTAGTTTTAGGCCACAATGAATTAACGTGAAAAGCACGGCATGCGTCCAGTGGTAAATCCCCGTTGTCCTGCAGTGATCATGAACTTCTGATTTGATAGCTGTGTCTTGTTCGTAATGTTAAAATATTCAGCAATAGATGCTAATGCAAGTGATTGTAGTTGATGTACAGTATGCTTCTCAACTGTGATCATGCTGTTTTGTCTTTATCAGCAACCATCCCTACTTTTGATTTCAAACAAACCAAGGCAAACCATGCAAATATGCATAATAGCCAGCAGAATATCACCAAGTCAAAAAGTGAAGTAAAAGTACAGACATTTGTTGTAGGATGTAATGGGGCAAATGTAAAAAGTATCAGCTAATAAAACCAATCCAATAAAATACAAATACATGAAATCCAGTATGTACTTAAGTACAGTAACAAAGTAAATGTACTTCCACCTCTGGATACAGAATGAGTGGTCCCTCTTAAAACTGCTTAACCAAGGTAATTAGTTATTAAGCAATTAAAGCATGCTTGTTGTTAATTTTTATGTGTTTCAACACAATAAACTCTTTTTAACATTATCATTGCAACAATGAAAATATGATCAAACCCAGCCCTTTTCACTGCCAACTGTGTCTCTCTTGGATTCGTTCTTCCCTGGACAGTACCTGTCGTAGTGTAGGTTGTGTGACATTAAATGTCGCAAACTCCTCAGTACGTTGAGAGGCTGAAGATAAGCTGAATTTAACATGAGAGAGAGAGAGAGAGGCAGCCTAATACAGCAGTTTTTGACGTCTGAGACACTCGTCCTTGTGGCTATATTCTCGGAAAGACCAAAAAATAAGTAGTTCTCAGACAAATCTGTAGTCTACCTTCTGTACGCCGGTCAAGGACGCAGGACGTTTTTACCAGCTCAGGACAAAATGTCTAGACATGATAAATGGCTTTCTATTGACTTGTCATTGGAGACTTTAAAACAAAGAAGAGTATAAGCGAAGAGAAAAGACTGAAGAGCGATAAACAACAGTGTGAGGACAGAACACATTAGTGGAAAAGACATCATTAACATTTATTCATTCATCTTCTATAGCGCTTATCATGTTACAGGGCCTGGGGACTTTGGGAATAAGGTGGGACACACCCTGGACAGGGCGCCAATCCTTTGCAGGACACACACACAACGAGCAATTTGGGAATTAACCTAATCTGCATGTCTTTGGACTGTAGGATGAAACCAGAATAGCCAGAGGAAACCGACCAAACACGGAGAACCACACACACACACACACACACACACACACACACACACACACACACACACACACACACACACACACACACACAGACCCAAGGCGGGGTTCGAACCCTCAACCCTGGAGGTGCCAAGCCACAGTATGTTGGGATTCCTTTTCTTTTTTTAAAAAAAATATTGTAGCTAATATTTTATATTTTTACCTTTCCTCCCACATTTTATTACTTTATTCTCCTTTGTAAAAAGTGCAAAATCAAGTAATTTGAAAACAGTAATCCAGTCATAACCCATCATTGTCATCATTATCTATACCTCATTATCCTGCATACAGGGTCGCAGGGGGCCTGGAGCCCATCCCAGAATACTTAGGGCATGAGGCGGGGTGCACCCTGGACCATAGCTGGCCACGCACACATACAGTACACACACATTCCCACACTCATTCACACACTAAGGGCAATTTAAGAATCAGCCAATCAGCCTAATTTGCAGGTCTTTGAACTGTGGGAGGAAACCAGAATACCTGGAGGAACCCGAACAAGCACACTGTAAAAAATCCAACGAGATAAATGTTGAATGAATTAATATTGTATTGTTGGCTTCTTACAATGGTATTTGTTGAGACAACAGGTAACATTGTGTTCTTGAAAACTTTGGAAACACAGACTGAATAAACTAAAAAACTCCAGTTGAGCCAACAAAAGTAAAAAAAAAATATATATATATAAAAAAAAAATATATATATATATATGTTTCAGTTAGCTTTAAGGTATTTTAGACAGTTAACCTTATATACATGAGGCCGGTACCATTTATCGTTATACTGAGGCACCCAAACATTACTGAGGTGAGCTGAGCTAACTGCTTCATGTTACCGCACTGTACAGCAGTTAGCTTACCGTTCATAACCGTATATCTATATTTTCCCCCACTTTGCCCTGTCTTTTGTCCAGCAACAGCAGCCTGGTCCACCCCAGCACACACGGCCACGTGAGCGCTCAGCTAATGAAAGTACAGGAAAAACCCGAGTTAATAAACAGTTAAGGAGTAGCGACACATCAGTACTTGGTAAGTTAAGAGATATAAAAATGTCCAGGTTAGTTTGACTTGAGTGTCGCTAATGCTCATGTACGAGTGTCATATCGGATAACTTGTCTGTATGAAAAAGGATACCTGGTTATTACTCCACACAGTTACTCCTGAGAATGACAAAATAAAACCCTTTTGAATATGAAACAATACGTAGATTTTACCCATCATTAGAATTCCAGAAACAGTGTTTTACACGCTCTGGTGGTACATAGCCTTATTAATATCTTTTATTTTTATAATAACTAGATGGAGTTTTGGAGCTAGAGGAGGAGCATGAACAAGCTGGTGGAATTGCTGTGGTGTTGGAGGGGACTGTAGCCCTTTATGGCCTGGGTGACCATGCAGCAGCTTTAGGAGGGATGTTTGGTCAGGTCTGTGCTCTGAACATTGAATTTCAAAAGGACTGGACGTACACCTAAGAAGCCATCCAAACCATTTCTACTGACTTGGAGACTTGGAGAGACAAGCTCCTTTCAGATTCACATGGTGACAAAAAAAAAAAAAAAAAAAACTCTTGATGCCTTGGTCTTTTTTTGTGTCTGACACATTGGGGAAAAAAAAACAGTTTATCTTTGCTGTTTTTTTTTAAATGGTTATGATATTGTAATATTAAGGAATCATGTGTTGTCCAGGGTATTTTATTAATATTTAAGGAAATCACTGTTTTAACTTTGACTAGTTTTGGAAGAATAAAGGTTTTTTTTTAATTAATTTCTTTCATTAATGTTTGTATGTTTTCATTGTTAGGCTAAATTGTTTTCTAGAAAAAACGATCACTTGAACCAACTACAACAATGGGCTAAAATCGGAGTCAACCCTACGAGAAATATAATTAATTGAGCTCACAACCAATACTACTTGAGCTGACTTAAATATTTGAATTACAACATGAGTCAGCTTAAGATTGTCAACTGGGGACATGTTGTGTTAACTAAACAGCAATGTGAAATATTTTCTTTGGCCAGCAAATTTCTCTAAAAGTTGAGTAAACTTAAAAACCTGTAAAAAAAACCTGCAACCTGTTACTGAACTTTTTTAGGTTAAGGCAGCTTGAGTTATTGTTTACAGTGCATGAGGAGAACATCTAAACTCCATGCACACAGACCCAAGGCAGGAATAGAACCCTCAACCCTGGAGGTGCGAGGTGACAATGCTAACACTAAACCACCATGCCAACTTGTTTTAATTTAATGTTTATTTTGCTAGAATTGCTCTTAATCTGTGTCTTTACTGTACCAAATCATTGGCTTTACCGTACATCCATATAGTGCTAAATATTTCTCCTTAGCTCTGCATTAGCGCTTCACTGCTACATCGTAGCTAATGTCAATAGCGTGTGACAGAGCCAGAAGAAGCTGCCAGAGAAAATGACAAATTAATGTACAAATTCTGGCATTTACAAATGAAATTAATAAAATAAATTATTCAAAATAAATATATTTACAAAATAGCAAATTAAGAAACAAGAAACACAGATTTCAGAATCTCACTTCTTCACAACATAAAGCGTTTGAAATAAATATCTACTGTTCTGTAGGTAACATATGTATGTTTGAACACTGTAGACTATTTCCTGTGTAAGATATATGCTGTATATTCAGTCGCCCTGTAAATGACTCAGCAGAAAATAACATTAGAACATGTGTACAAGAGTCTCACTTAACCATAAACTGTGTGAAATGTAAGAAACTTCTATTTGTAGCCTCTAGCATATTTGCTAATTATATATGCTAAGATTGCAACATTAAATAAAACAGCTAAACTAACCGCGACATGTTTCCTCAGGTTAGACGTCGAGTTTTTATATGCTGAAGTGTCTGTTTTGGCAGACAGAGAAGACACGGCAGTACGAAGCTCTTCTTTTGCACTGTGTGTAAGCGAAACATGCTTTGTATATGAGGCCAGCGGTGTTCATCCTCTTCTGTTGTAGCATTGGAGACAGATATATATATATATATATTTTTTTTTTTACATTTTTTTTTAACATTTTTTTTTTCATTCCTTTTCTACCAGATTTTCTACCAGTGAAGTTTGTGTGTGGTCATGTGACTACATGCAGTCATTGTTATTGTGGCTGATTGGTCAAACGGGGTCATGTGATTATTGTTGCTACGTCTTATTGGTGAGTCACGTGGTAGATCCACCAGCTGCATTTCTCTGGCAAACACAAAGAATATCTAAAGTGTTGAATAAATGGTTAGAAAAGTAACGAGTCGATGTAGCGGAGTAAGAGTAGCGTTTCTTCTTCACAAATCTACTCAAGTAAAAGTAAAAAGTATGGTGCTTTAAAACTACTCATAGAAGTAATAAAAAAAAAAACAAATTTACTCAAGTAAATGTAACGGAGTAAATGTAACTCGTTACTACCCACCTCTGGTCGGAGCCATGGCATGCCATGATGTCATAACTAGCGATTCATATCTGAATTGTAAAATTCAAAGCTGAGCTTAAGCAAGCTTCTTATCTTCCATCGACCACGTCAACTGATCTCCAGTTTATTAAATACACTCTCCGGGTTGCCCTTTCAGAACTTTCAGGTCAGAACAAGACAATGAAATCTGCTCGATACTGCAACATAAAACAAGAAACAGAAAGCCTAATACAAGGGCAGAAGAAAATGTGAGCTTGAGTTTGACACACCTCGAACACTCTGTGGATTGTAACAAATGCAACTGAACAGAAAGCCTTGACACGGTGCGTTCAGTGTGAGTTATCGTATGACCCAATGTAAAGCACAGAGGACTGGATAATACCTCTGTTAAGTTTAAAATTTGCTGAATGAACAGCCAGATCTCTCCGCTGTTCTCCGACAGGCTTGCCGCTCGGGAGAGACACAAGAACGCACGCACAACGGAGTGTCAGAATGTTCTCTGGTTTATTAACGGAATAGAGAGTGCTAAGCCAAACACCCTGAGTAAACACAACGCACCTACATATCACGTACATCCGCTACTATATCAGAGCGCGTGACCCATCCTCATGTTCTATACACACCCAGGGAAATAAAGAAGGGGAAGCTTTGTAGATATCCATCAGCGAGCCATAGGAAGTGCCGCTAACTAAGAGATGAGGAAGAACCTACTGATACAAAAAGATCGGGAAGCATGCGAAAGTCAAAAGAGTCGAAGAAAAATATCAGAAAACACGATCAACTTTGCATACGATTTTGCATGTGAATGCAGAAGTCACGGCATTGTTCACCTGTGCATCTTATGTACAGCCAGATGTCTAATCAAAATGCAGTAGATGATCTAAATTTTAATCACCCAATGAGCTTTGTTTCTGATAAAACCTTCTTCTTGTTGTCATGAGGTGTGTCTCAAATAAAAAAAAGAAAACTCAAGCACATTTTTAAATTTGGAAAATCTAAAAGACTGGCGTGCAAAACAAAAACAAACAAATAAATAAATTAATTATCTAATTAAATGTTGCTATGTGGTTGTTATGGGGTAGCACTGTTGCTTTGGGTTCGATTCTCACCTCAGGTCTCTGTGCATGGAGTTTGCATGTTCTCCCCGTGCTTGGCGGGTTTCCTCAGGGTACTCTGGTTTCCTCCCACAGTCCAAAGACATGCAGATTAGGCTAATTGGCGTTTCCAGACTGAACGTGTGTATGTGTGTGTGCCCCATCCTGGGTGTACTCTGGCTTGTGCCCTAAGTCTCCTAGGATATGCTCCAGTCCCCTTGTGACCACTTATTTATAGGATAAAGTGGTATAGAAGATGACCGAGTGAGTGAGTGAGTGAGTGAGTGAGTGAATGATCTCAAACGCAGCGGCAAAGTTAAAAGCACAACCTTCAATCAACTCCAGAACTCGCAGCTGTTTACTGAACAAATGATTCACTTCCTGTCGCTATGATGCAGTTTTCACATACATTCACAATTGCATGAATGACCTTAAGAATTAGCGCTCCAGCACATTATAAACCTGAACTGAAAATATCCAACCATCTGTTTAAACCCACACTGAGCTCAGTCTGGAATCCATTCAGCACCGTAAGCATATAATTAAACTGCTTTTAAATCAGATTTTTTTATTTTTTCACGAAACACTTCCTGCTCGAGCGAGGAAACCGGTGTTCTGCAGAATCGCTCCACATCTGCTAGTTTCTCGTCTGGATGAAGCAGCAGGGTGTAATGTTTTTCGGAGGCTCATTACTCTGTTCCCTGTGTACTGCATTACAGAGAGAACCGGCAGCCATGACTGAGAAGAAAACGGCGAGGAACGGAGCATCATCGGCGCTCTCGGTCCGGCAGCAGCCGAGAGTAGAGAGATCGATATAATAGCCTCTCTGAGGCCGCAGTGCGCTGAGCAGAGAAAGCTACTCTGAACGAAAACGCTGGAAGGGGAAAGCAGGAGAGTTACAGGTGAGGGAACCACATCAGTCTGCATCTCAGTTAGAGTCAGAAGTGAAATGGGACTCAGGCTCGGCTCTGGATGATCCCCTGTGAACAATTTCTCCAAGTGAAACACAGTCACTCTTCCAGAACTGTTTCCCACAGCGTATTCACACTCACACACACACACACACACACACACACACACTGCTATCACTGTGCCCATTTGCTATATTATTTCACTTACTGCTGCTTCTGGCTTCATTCAAGCAACTATGCTGGATTTTTTTTTTTATTGTTTTAAAACAACTCCCATATTTCTCCATTAACACACACACACACATACACACACTACAGGCAATTCAGAAACACCAATCAAACTACACTGGATGTCTTTGGGCTGTAGAAGGAAACTAGCTGGAAATACCCAGAAGAAACCCACCAAGCACGAATGCAAACTCCATGTACACAGACCAGAGGGTAGATTCGAACCCCTAACCCTAAGAGTCTTGTAAAAAAAAAAAGAACAATACTATAAAACAAACAAACCCCCCAAAAAACACAGAGTATGTTGTCCTGAAGACTTTAATATGGTGGAAAACATACTGTTGCAAAGTACTAAGTCTTATTTAGGTTAATTGGCGTTGCCAGATTGTCCGTGGTGCCCCCACGGACCTGGAGTGCCCACGTGGTGCCCCCTCCAGGTGCCCCATGACCCTGCAGAGGATAAGAGGTATAGACGATGAATAAATGATTAAATGATTTAATTTTTCCCTGCTACACTAATGCACTTATACCAGAATTTCACAGTAGTATATAAGATATATTTATACCTTATAGTAAGTTGTAAGGTATAAAGTTTTCCCAGTATGTCTAACACTGGCCTCCCAGGAACTCCTTTAATCATCTTTTCCTTTCATGGAATAAACAGCCTGGTTTAATCACCAAAAGTTATTGCCACATCCTCAATACAGTTCTGAC
>JAAGKR010004957.1:16712-55579 GCA_011419295.1 Clarias macrocephalus
ATATAATAGCCTCTCTGAGGCCGCAGTGCGCTGAGCAGAGAAAGCTACTCTGAACGAAAACGCTGGAAGGGGAAAGCAGGAGAGTTACAGGTGAGGGAACCACATCAGTCTGCATCTCAGTTAGAGTCAGAAGTGAAATGGGACTCAGGCTCGGCTCTGGATGATCCCCTGTGAACAATTTCTCCAAGTGAAACACAGTCACTCTTCCAGAACTGTTTCCCACAGCGTATTCACACTCACACACACACACACACACACACACACACACTGCTATCACTGTGCCCATTTGCTATATTATTTCACTTACTGCTGCTTCTGGCTTCATTCAAGCAACTATGCTGGATTTTTTTTTTATTGTTTTAAAACAACTCCCATATTTCTCCATTAACACACACACACACACATACACACACTACAGGCAATTCAGAAACACCAATCAAACTACACTGGATGTCTTTGGGCTGTAGAAGGAAACTAGCTGGAAATACCCAGAAGAAACCCACCAAGCACGAATGCAAACTCCATGTACACAGACCAGAGGGTAGATTCGAACCCCTAACCCTAAGAGTCTTGTAAAAAAAAGAACAATACTATAAAACAAACAAACCCCCCCAAAAAAACACAGAGTATGTTGTCCTGAAGACTTTAATATGGTGGAAAACATACTGTTGCAAAGTACTAAGTCTTCATATATAAAGCTTTACCTTATCAACACTTACTCATTTTTCTTTGTTACATGACACCATTATGAGGGCCGTTCAATGTTCAAGCCAAACTGAGACTGAGATTGTGCAGAATAACAGAACACAGTTATGAGAGTAAAAAATGCATTTATTTCTCTATATGATACCCTGCAGGCACGCAGTGGCTTAGTGGCTAGCACTGTTTCCTTGGACCTCAGGGGGCGGGGTTTGATTCCCACCTCAGGGTCTGTGCGCGTGGAGTTTGCATGTTCTTCCCTTTGATTGGTGGGTTTCCTCCGGGTACTTTGGTTCCCTCCCGCTGTTTCCAAGGACATACACATTAGGTTAATTGGCGTTGCCAGATTGTCCGTGGTGCCCCCACGGACCTGGAGTGCCCACGTGGTGCCCCCTCCAGGTGCCCCATGACCCTGCAGAGGATAAGAGGTATAGACGATGAATAAATGATTAAATGAATTTTTCCCTGCTACACTAATGCACTTATACCAGAATTTCACAGTAGTATATAAGATATATTTATACCTTATAGTAAGTTGTAAGGTATAAAGTTTTCCCAGTATGTCTAACACTGGCCTCCCAGGAACTCCTTTAATCATCTTTTCCTTTCATGGAATAAACAGCCTGGTTTAATCACCAAAAGTTATTGCCACATCCTCAATACAGTTCTGACTTCGCATCAAGCCATTTCCACAAGTTCCTTGGAGATCAGCATTTCAGCACTTCCATTATCTGACTCTTATTCCTGACACAGTAACAATAATGTATCGGAGGAAACCTGTTATTTGTGTTGCAGCTGGAAGTCCGGTCCTTTTCTGACATTAGATTGTAACCTCTGTGTTTGCAACCATAAATCTGCAAAGGAAACACAGATGAGCTGTTTCATATGAATGAATCCAAATCGTCTCTGTTAGAGAATGAACACACACACAACACACACACACACACACACACACACACACACACACACACACACACACACACACACACCTGAAACAGATCCAGTCGAGCTGAATAACAGCAGGGCTGAAAAAAAGGAATGACTCGTGTCATAGCCCATGTGTGTCAAGGGGGTATAGCTCCTTGAGCTCTCAATCTCACTTGAAATAAATAACTTTCCCCTCAGGACCGGTGTCCTTTACTGGAGCACAGACAAGAGGAAAGTAAAAGAAATAAGAAAGGCGAGATGACATATCCGTCGTGATTGCTAAGACCACCTGAGGTGAAATAACACACATTAGGTTTTGTCCTTCAGAAGCCCCTCAGGTAATAAACAGCTAAACTCTGACAGCAGAGGAGTGACAGCTAAACCCCCTCACTCTGGACACAGTTCACTTACAATCACAAAAATCTCTATACTAATCCAAGGTTCTTTAAACAGTAAGTATTTCGTAAATTGTGGCAGAAAAACACAATTACACAATTAAGTGTCAATCATCTGTCAGTTATTTTTAATGGCTCCAAAACTCATATTGCACAAAAGTGCAAATTGGTTAATAAACTGGTAAAAAAATCCTCTCAGGCAGACATTGAAGTACTTTCAAATCAAATCTACAAAAGTAAAAAAAAAAAAAACTATATATTGCTTAGAACTGCATTACATTAAGGTATTTGTCAGACGCTGTAAGCCAGAGCGACTTACATTTTTATCTAAGCAGTTAACTGAGGGTTAAGGGCCCAACAGGGACAACGTGGTGGTCGTAGGATGTGAACCTGAGTCCTTCCGAACTGTATTCCATCTCCTTAACCACTGAGCTACCCCTGACCCCAAATGTGTCTAGTGGGGGCAGCACAGTAGTGTAGTGTTTAGCACTGTCAACTTGCACCTCCAGGGTGAAGTGAGTGAGTGTAACCAGAGGGGGTCACAGCACCTAAAATGGCCAAAATATGGGGAAAAATTACTGAGGCGAATTTGGAGTCTTGCCTCCATCACAACATAAACTAGGTCAAAAGAACATGGTTTGAAACAAAAACAGAGTTACTGCTAATTGACAGTTGAGTTTCTCTGCTAGAAAGGGAGAACGACCACGACAAAGCTTTCGAAAATCTAAATTGCCAAAACATGCAGTTCCACGTTCGACCACTAGTTGGCTGCTTCCATCAAGCGGACCATCTGATCTGTACACAACTTAGCACAGGTTTTATATCAGATGCACCTCTTGACACAACCCTCCCAATTTTCATCCAGACTTGGGACCACACTGCATGTGGTGGCTGGGTAGAATGGGGTGTGGCAAACCCACCAACGGCTTCAAAATGGAGTCAATCCCCACAGGGCTCCATGTTAAAATGTTCAACACGTTTGCAGCCTCGTACAAAAAACACTCTAAAAAAAAAAAAAACAGTCTCTATAGTTAGAATTCCCATTTATGACAACTATATCATCAATCATCAATGTAATCTATCAATTAAAACTACATTAAACCATACAATTATGCATAATTAGGGGTGTGGCTGATTTGATTGACAGCTGCAATTAGCTAACCAGCTAACTTGAATAATTATAATTTAACTTACCACAAGAAATGCCAAGTTGACATGGGATGGCGTGTACGGTTTGAATGATGCAGTTCAATCAAATGCAAAGTAATGTTAGCATATACGTTAATGTTAGCTCCCTTAGAATTTTTCCTAAGATCAAGATAAGCTTGTGGTAAATGAGGTAAGAAAGCATGTTCCAAGGAAAAACCAGGCTATGTTTCTTCTGCCTATATGCCAATTTGTGGACTACCCATGGTTTAGGCGACGATCAGCGCTCCCACGATTTAGCTTCAAATCTGCTCTTTAGAAAACCTGTGTGTGGTGTCACAGAGATTTGTTACAAAACTAAAGCTTTCTTTTAGCTGCTCCCATCAAGTGAACCATTCGACCTGTACACAACTTAGCACAGTTGTTAGGTTTTATGCCAGATGCATATCCTGACGCAACCCTCCCAATTTTATCTGGGCTTGGGACCGGCACTGCATGCCATGGCTGGGTAGCAACCCACCAACCGCAGGGTTCAAAACCAGACCCCCAAATCCCTCAATCAACAACATTGAGCCTTAGCCATCTGAGCCAGCACTCCCATTTTGGGTCAGTTTTTGCATAAATTTTTATTTTTAAACCAGTTTTCCTCCTCTGAAAAAAAAATTAAACCAGTCTTTAAATAGCTAAAGTCTCCTCAGGGTTTCATGCACTAACTGTTTCAGTAATATTATTTCTGCTACTGTATTTGCACCACCTCGGGTTATAGCTATCATCTGCACAGACCAGCCTGAAATATTGCCGTGTTTCATCTTAACTAAAATGTACGTTTTGTCTGTGAATGTTTTTAAAATATCATTTCTGTGTGTATTTGAAAAACACAACGGATTTAAACTTGACAGTGAAATCCGCATATAAAAACTAACTTTGCACATTAAAGATCTAAAGCAGATCATTCAGGGTTTACGTTAATTAGTCCTCATTTTTTTGTTACTTGACTACTCGCAGTTCCCTCTGAAGTTTTTGATGAAAGTCTGATTAGACCTTCCTCAAGAAATTCCCAGAGACACTATAATCTCAAAATTCTTTTCTCCCGATGATTGCATTTAGAAACAGGCTTTTATATTTAGCCTTGATGTCTAACAGGGGGAAAAAAAAAAACGGAAAGTCGTCCCTTTTCAGCATCTGTTACTGAGAAGGAGAGGCTGAATTGTTCAATCACTGAATAGATGAATGAACATTTACTAAACGACTGCCTAATGCACCACCTAAAACCTCTATGTGGCTGTCGGCATCATTGCCATCTCACACACACAATGAGCGTTTGAGGAGTTACACAATTTAATCCTCTGACAGGAACCTTGACCAGCATGGCTTAAGTGTTCTCTCTGTGTTATTTCGAAATGAATGTGGAGCATTTGAAAACGAAGTGGCTGATGTTGCAGCTGCCTTTATTTTTACACCTGGCTACAGAAAGAAAAAAAAAATGTAATAAAAGGCTCTACACATTTCAAACCAAAGTCTAACATGCTTAATGTCAGCTATAAAACTTCATGTGTTTATTCTAAAGGCCTAATCTTTTTTTTTTTTTTTTTTTGCCTGGAAAAATTACAATTTACATTATGACATTTTGGGAGACACCCTTATCCAGGACAACTTACTTTTTTTTTTTTTTTTTTTAAATCTCATTACACATCTAAGCAGTTGAGGGTTAAGGGCCTTGCTCAAGGGCCCAACAGGAGCAACTTGGTAGTTGGGATTAAACCTGGGACCTTCCGAACTGTAGTCAAGTGCCTTAACCACTGAGTTACTTCTGCTCCCATATCTGGAGCGCTGGTGTTTCAGGCTGGGTTTATTTACGTCGTTATCACATTAGACACGATTGATTTGTACCATGCCCAGGAAGTGTGCCAGGTATGCTTGGGTATTTACACTCTCCGTTACAGCAGGTGGCAGTATGCACCTTGGTTTATGAGCCGCAAACACTTTAACCACAAGCGAATAAGACAAAGAGGACGTTAACATTCAGGTTATGCCTAATATTATTGATATTTTGGAAAAAAAATGGTCAACAGTGACGCACAGCCTGAGATTGGCATGTGCTACGCCCACAAAGAGATTTTGGAAGCACTGGTGCGACGGCACTGATGAAGCGCATCTACGTCCATTCTCAGATATGATTGCTTCCATATCTGATTCAAGCCATGCCTGAGTACTCTGTAGTCAATGTTTCTGAGAACATTTGAGCCCAAGTCTGGTCCATTTTGATCAGTGACTGATTACAGTGACTGTGGGAGGAAACCAGAGCACGCAGAGGAAACCTACCAAGCACAGGGAAAACGTGCAAACTCCATGCACACAGACCAAGGAATCAAACCCTGACCCTGGAAGTGCAAAGTGACAGTGCTAACCAGTAACCCACCGTGCCACCACACATGTCTCTAGTGCCTCCTTATTAAAATTCTATGTTATAACTTAAAAAAAAAAAGATCTAAGGGTCTTCTAGGGTTAAAGGTGATTGATATTCATAACGGCCAAAAAAAAACAACAACTATGTAACCAGAATTAACCTGGCAGTAACTTTTTTCGTTTGCCCTGCGAAAACATTCGCACAAAACCTTCTCACAAAGCTCCCGACGTGGAGTTAGGAGCGAAAAAAATAAAAATACCGAAGTACAGAAGCGCAGTGATTGTTACACCCAGTTGACCCGTGTGGCTGTTGCTCTTGTGCTTGTTTCTCTCTAACAACTCGATGTGACACAGAGCTGCTTTAAAATTCAGCGAGTGTAATCAGCACATCACACCCACACACCTGCAGCACCGCTTAAATAACGAGCCATTATCAGAGTGCTGACACATAAATTGTAGACGTCGCGTTGAAGTATGGTGAAACTTGTGGGTTTCGCTGCAGCTGAGTTTTTCGGTTACAGCAATGAATTTAACCTGAAAGTAAAAAAAAAAAAAAACAAAGAGATGTTTAAATATGACCGGTGTATAGCTTTGTGACATAGAGAGAGATTTTACATTTTACATTTTTTTGCATAGGGCAAAAGATGATATATGGCTGAAGGGAGGAAAAATATCAAGGAAGTTGCAAAAAGACGAAGCAAAAACAAGAGAATGTGTGTGCGTGTGTGCGTGTGTGCGTGTGTGTGTGTGTGTGTGTGTGTGTGTGTGTGTGTGTTTAGACCTGACTCTGACACCAGGGAAACCCCAGGAAGACAGCAGATTGACATCCATCAGACAATCTTTCAAAATCCAGAGCTACACCAACGTTAAACTTGTACACAGAGGTACGAGGATGGCGGCGGCACAGATGCAACCTTTATCTCCTCCTGGATGAAAAATGTGCCACATCACATTCGCATCAGCCTTAACATCAAAGTCTTCCTCGATCCATCCCTTTCTCAGGTTTATTTCATGTCGCTGAAATATTTCAAGTTCTCGTGCTCTTTGATATCAGATGTTCTGCAGGCTGGAAGTCCATATTATACGGTAAATTATACATACTGAATCTATGCTGTTTTTTTTCTTTTTTCTTTCCCGAGCATGCAGTAGGGATGAAGATGAATCTGCTTTTGCACCCTGATGAGATTTTGAAAATGTGCTTAGAGGGCTGTGGATGGAGAAGCTCGGGGAGATCAGAGGAAGACATACCTACACTCCTCGCTCCTTGATCTCATCCAGCATGAAGGCTGAGCACTTACCCAAGTCTGTCAGATCCTGATCTTAAAACGGAAAAAACATACACACATGAATATCCTTCAGGGTATTAATGAAAAGGTGTAACAAATCATCCACTGAGCACGCCTCAAATTACAACCAGTTCAGCTTAAATGTCTGTTTCTGTCTGGTGATGTTTATCAGATCCAACATTTCACAAAGTTTGTTAAACTCCACTGAAGTACAAATCGTGATCAGTGCGGTTTTATGCTCTGCGTATAAATCTCTTGTTCCAGGCTCTTCTATATGTCAGGAAAGGCTGCGGGGAACATCAAGTCTTGTCATTCTCTGTTCCGCTCGAATAGATCCGTCTACACGTGCCGATTCAGGTGACTTTTTGATCACAGCAGGGTTTTTACAAAACACAGCTACTGCATACTCAGTTGAGGAATGAGTTCGTATTGAGAATTGCATGCTTGTGATTCTTGCAAATGCTTTAAGCAGAATGTCATTCATGCCTGTTGTAGTATCTTTCTTCGGAACTGATTCTTTGGCATTGCGTGCAATTCCCATTCTCATATTTGGCAGTGGAGAAACTTTGCATTGTTAAGAGTGATATTCTGTGCACGGCCTCCTACATCCTGAACAGATGCAAAAACACTAGTAGTGATGAATAATATTCAGAAAGTGTCGTTTAACTTTTAAGGTACGTACAGTATGATCTATGAATCCGACTATAATAAAAAAAAAAAGAAAAAGAAAGAAATGTCAATCTGCACCCATTGTAACATCTTATTCCTGTTTTTGGCTCTGGATTTTGTTGGCCCTGAAGTACAAAACACAATGGCATTTCCCAAAGCACGACAATATTTACCAAGACACAGTATTTCACAAAACACAACAGTTCCCTTTCAAAGGGAAAAGGTCTTCACTTCAAAAACTTGGCCCGTACAACCTCAGTCAGGTGACGTCATCTGACCAGGTACACGTGGAGGTTATAAATAGGTCTGAACCGGAAACATCCTCAGGTTTTTTGTCTTCAAGGCTGTATTGTGTTTGCGTGTGTGTCTCTAACTTTACTGCGCGGCAGTTTAAAATATATAGAAAAAGAAAGCGAAATTAATGGCTGAGCTTAGGAAGAGATGCTTACCTCCGTGCGGGAGGCTTCTCTCCGATGACGATTGTCATGCTCTTTGCTTTGAGTGTTTGGGTGAAGATCATGCTTTCGGCGGACTCGAGGGACAATGCAAGCACTGTGATCTGCTTCCGATCAAAGCGTTTCGCGCCCGGCTTGCATTCTTCAAAGAGAAATCGTGAGCCGCGCTTCACTCTTGGGGTTCGTGCGTTGATCTGGCGGAAGCACGTGAGACGGATTTGCCCTTTTCTCTCGGCAGATCAGGAAATTTCCGCGTCCGCTTCTGAAGCGCATCTCGACGCTTCTTTTGATCGGGCGTCGGGGACTTCCTCCCTTCTCTCCAGTGAATTCACCACCCCGGGACTCGTGGCGAGCGAGAGTATGAGGTATTACTGGAGGTGGTAACCAGGGCAGTTGGATGCCTACATCTCGACTGGCCTCAGGAACAGGTGAGTCCCAAACACTCAAAGTTACACGGCAGGTTTCTGTCGGGTGGCCAAGGTGAGGGACCTCAACGAAGGTCCCTCCTCTTTTTTGGTGATCTCCATGACGAGGTAACTCGTTTATGGAGTAAACCTTATTCGTCTCGCATATTTGTGCCAATGACGTCGATTTATTCGACGATCGTTGATGCAAGCACGCGGGGCTACATGAAGATGCCCCAGGTTGAGGAGACGCTTGCGAGCTATCTCTCTCCTGGATGCTCATCTTCACTGAAGAAGCCTAAACTCCCCACTAAGCCGTGTAGACTAACCTCTTCGCTAGTGGGGAAGGCTTTTCAGTCAGCGGGTCAAGCAGGTGCAGCGCTGCATACCATGGCGGTGTTGCAGGCATACCAGGCTGATCTGCTGAAGGACCAGAGCACTGGCGGGTCCATCGACCAGCAAGCATTTTCAGAGCTTTGCCGAGCCACGGATTTGTCTCTCCGTGCCACAAAGCAGACGTTAGTTTGACGATAGTTTCTCAAATCCAATCACAAGATCGGTTTGTGACAATCGACCTGAAGGACGCATATTTTATATAGAAACATTGCACCTGCACATATACAAGAGGCTGGATGCAGCACTGTTTCCTATGTGGTTCCAGGGCACCCGTAATTCGAATTTTATTCACGACTTGCCTCAGTCTCGGGAGCTAGCGCTTCGACATCGACATGTCGTCCTAGTTCATCTTGAATCTTTAGGGTTGAGACTCAAGGGCAAGAAAAGCGTTTTCTTTCCCGCTCACAGGACAACGTATTTGGGGGCCGTAGGAGGTTTCAGTATGAAAACAAGCACATTGTCTCCTGTACGTACTGAATCTATCTTTAGCATCCTAAGGAGCATCAAACGAGACCAGAAGGTGACCCTTCGTTGTTTTCAGAGAATGTAGGTCTCATGGCACGTGTATCCATGGTGATATCCTGGGCCCCCTGCATATGGGACCCTTCTGTTGTGGCTGAGAGCCAGGGGATTTCATTCAAGGGCCAATCCCCTGAGCAAACAGGATATGCGCCAGAAGCTTCGTACCCTTTCTATATGGTTCAGACCCCGGGGTTTTAACTTTGGGTCCCACTCTAGGTCTCTGTCGTCATGAGATTTTAACGACAGACGTTTTCCTTTAGGTTGGGGTGCGGTCTTGGATGGCCGTCCAGCTCAAAGGATCTGGAGAGGTCATCTTCTCGCATGGCACACCAGTTGCCTCGAAACGATGGCTTATTTCTGGCCCTGAAATACTTCCTCCAGCTAAGAGGCTACCATGTCCTAGTGTGGGCAGCACAATGGAAGTCTCCTATATAAATTGCCATGGCGAATTGCGTCCGCGTCGCTTGAACGGGCTAGCGCAGCAGATTTTGCTTCAGGCTTAGGACAAGTTCTTGTCCCTCAAGGCGATTCACATTCCTAAGAGATCCTGGTCTCCCAGCTAAGCTAATATAAACTATTCCAAGCGCTAGGGCTTTCTCGAACAGAAGTACTTATGCCTTCAGACGGGATGATTTTGGACGTATGGCAAACCATGTAGACTGGCAAAACCCAGTCCACTGCCAGACTGTTTCAGTGCTGGAGTTCCTGCATGAGAAACTGTCCTCAGGCGTAGGACAACAGTCCCTTTAAGGGACAAAGCTATTGTGTTCAAAGGTTGGCTGAGGCCCTTTCGAACCTCTAGAACGTGTGGCTATTATGCATCCTCGCCCGAATTATCTTCCAAAAGTTCCATTTTTGATTATGCAACCAGTTGTTCTTGAAACCTTCTGTCCTCCGCCGTCTAATGCTCAGGAGCAGGAAGGATTTCACTTATTGTGTCCAGTACGTGCTCTAGAGATTTACATCCACTACACTAGTCAGTGGCGCAAAGGGGAGCAGCTCTTTATACGTTATGCTGCAACCGGGTGTGCGGCTGCCACTAGACAATCTAGGTCACATTAAAAGTGTGAGGAATTCTATTGCCTTAGCCTATGAGGTGCGTGGTCACACTTCACCTCTAGGGGCCCTTTAGGGCCCATTCAACTAAGGGGTTTGCAAGGTGTTCACTTGCAGCAAGTGTGTGATGTGGTAGGCTGGTCCCCTCCGCCCACTTTTCTCAGAGTTTATCCATGCTACTCCATGTTTACGGTCCTAGAGTCAGCATCCCACAATCAGGTCTAGACTTCTTTGATGTGCACACGCTACACAACTCTGGGGTCCAGAAACTTGCGGCGGCTTTGGTATTCTCGCACCATCGAGTGTAGCTTTGAAAGGGAACGTCTCGGATTACTTTGCTGTAACCCTGTTCCCTGAAAAGCGGGAACGAGATGCTGCGCTCTAATGCCGCAGTGTTGGCGTGACTGGACGTCCTTTCAGACAAATTGACCCGAGGATGTTTCCGGTTCAGGCCTATTGATAACCTCCAGGTGTACCTGGTCAGATGACGTCACCTGACTGAAGTTTTACGGGCCAAGTTTTTGGCGTGTTTGACACACATGCTTCAACAACTGGTCAGTGAAGACCTTTTCCCATAGCGCTTTCGAACGCAGCATCTCATTCGCGCTTTTCAGGGAACAGGGTTACAGCACCCCGAGACGTTTTCCACACAAATTTCCCAAAACAAAACATAATTTCCCAAAACACAACATTTTCTAACACAAATTTCCCAAAAGACAACAACATTTTCGTAAACGCACTGACATTTCACATGACACATCATTTCCCAAAGCACATTTTGCAACATACATTTCCTTTAACACAAGTCCATTTCCCAAAACACAACATTTCCTAAAATCACAACAACATTTTACAAAACATAACATTTTCTAACAAAAATTTACCAAAACACATTTCCCAAAACATATTTTGCCACACAAATTTACCAAAATACAACATCATTTTCCTAAACACAATGACATTTCACACAACACATCATTTCCCAAAGCACATTTTGCAACATACATTTTTCAAAACACAAGTTTTCACAAAACACAACATTTCCCAAAACACATTTTCTAACACAAATTTACCAAAACAAAACAACATTTCCCTAAACACAATGACATTTCACATAACACATCATATTCCAAAGCACATTTCCGAAAGCACATTTCACAACACACAGCAGCATTTACCAACACATAAAAACATCTCCCAAAACATAACATTTTCCAAAGCATATTTTGCCACACACATTTTTCAAAACACAACATTTCCTAAAACCACGACAACATTTTACAAAACATAACATTTTCTAAACACAAATTTCCCAAAACACAACAACATTTCCCTAAACACAATGACATTTCACATAACACATCGTATCTCAAAGCACATTTCCGAAAGCACATTTTCCAACACACAACAACATGCCCCAACACACAACAAAAGTTCCCCAAAAACTAACAACATTTCCCAAAACACAACTACATTTCCAAAAAAAAAAAAAAAAAAAATTATTATTTTTTTTTTTTCCATATTTCACCAGTTAACACAGGTCTCAGTGCTCCCCCAAAATATGTCTGCTAATGCTTCAGGTAAAATAACCCTCAGATAATATTTTTATATTTTCATATCTCAAACTCATTTGATTAAAAAAACAAACATTTATTTCACTCCTGTTCCAAATGCACATTTTCAGTGTTTATGTAAATAAGCTACTGCTGAGCCACGCCCCCCCTAGAGAACAGCAGTCATGAACAACAAGTCGGGGTAGGGGCTCTTCTTATATGAGGTCACACTCTCACTTACTCATTCTTTATACCACTTATCCTGTACAGGGTCACTAAAGACCTGGAGCGTGTCCCAGGTGACTAGGGGCATGAGGCGGGGTACACCCTGAACAGGGTGCCAATCTATTGCAGGGCACAATCACACACCCACTCACTTGCACTACGGGCAAACGCCAATTAGCTTAATCTGCCGGTCTTTGAATTATGTGAGGAAACCCCGGAATAACCGGAAGGAATCCTCCAAGCACGGGGAGAGCATGCAGACTATGTTGTAGTGGTTAGCACGGTCGCCTTGCACCTCCAGGGTCCGGGTTCGATTCCTTGCCAGGTTCAATTCCTGTCTCTGAGTGCATGGGGTGCATCCCTGTGCTTGGTGGGTTTCCCCCGGTTTCGTCCCACAGTCCAAAGACATCCTGGAATAGGCTCCAGGCCCCCGTGACCCTGAATACAGGATAAAGCGGTATAGATGATGAGTGAGTGAGCGAGCGAGTGTTTACTGTTGGTTACACAACAAGTAACCATCGCCTTCCAGTCTGACCATTCTCCTCTGACATCTCTCTTCAACAAGTGGCTATGTTTTCGTTTTTCATACCATCACAAATATTCAACCCAGTCTGTCAGGCACAGCGATAATCAAAGTAACCAGGATCACATTTTCCCTCATTGCTGTTTGGAGAGTTGCATGAGCAAGCAAGTACACAGCTGAGTGTATTTTGTCCTCCTAATTCACTGATTTATAAAGCCAGGATCAATCTGCAAATCATGCAGTAAATCACTTTTACAGCTTCTAAAGGTAGTCGGTAAAGAATTGTCTGTTTTCAACTCCTTATTTTTTAGCATCACTTTCCCTGGCTGACTCCAAACTGCATGAGAAAGCATAAATAACCTTCACCTGAGTCACTGCGACGACCACTTTAAAGTGGAGATAAATGAGACCTTTCCTCTTGACACCTCACCTGCAAATGAAACATCTTTCTGCATCGGGTTACGACATTCCAGGGGGAGCTTCCTTTCAAATTAAAGTGTCACTTAAGGTTAACAGCAATGCGTAGGAAGAAACATCGATAAACGAACTCAGTGCCGGGTGCTGTAAATGAAAACCTTATAAGAGTTTGAGACTAAAACAAGATTGAGTGAGACTGAGAATCTTGTCACGTCTAATGCTTGGTGCATTTTATCTCTGCATCAGAAAAAGGGCTGCTTTAACTCCCTTGCTGTGTTTTTATGGGCTGTTGGGACAAGATGAAGATTAAAACTAAACAAATCAAGCCATACTCCTAAGTGTGTGAAGTTCTGCATAATTGCATAATGTGTTTGCTTTGACTTTAAGTGGTTTAGTTAATTAGACTCACAACAATTAAACTCAGAAGAATTAGATAATATTCTATCTATCTATCTAAATATTAATTTTATGGAAAGTTTTTAATAAGGACTTATTAATAGCAAAATTTACATTTTAATCATTTCAGGCTGTCTCCAGTGCGCGTGTTCGAACAAACAAACAAATTAAATGCAGTTCACTGCTGCTGGATCTGATGGATTATTTGATCAATAAAATCAATCTAAAAACAACTTTTTGTTAAATTTTCCATTTGTCTTGACCAGGGTTTAAACAATTCAATTAGATTTTTCCCTATTATGATCTCATATTAAAAGAGCCCCCCCCATCTTGTTACTTGGCTCTGCTGTTCTCTTGGGGGCATGAATCAGCAGTAGCTCAATTATCCTATGGCCCTAAAGTACAAAACACAACATTTCCCCAAAACACAAAAACATTTCCCAAAACACAACATTTCTTAAAACACAACCACATTTCCAAAACACACTCAAAATCACAACATTTTCCAAAACACAGCAACATTTCCCAAAACACAGCAACATTTCCCAAAACACATTTCCCAAAATGCAACATTTCCCAAAACACAGCAACATCTTCTAAAACACAACATTTCCCAAAGCACAACCACATTTCCTAAAACACATGTCCCAAAACTCAAAATTTCCCAAAGCACAAAATTTCCCAAAATGCAACATTTCCCAAAGCACAACCACATTTCTTAAAACACACTCCCAAAATGCAACATTTCCCAAAACGCAAAATTTTCCGAAGCAAAACCACATTTCCCAACACAGCAACATTTTCCAAAAACACATTTCCCAAAACACAAAATTTCCCAAAGCACAACCACATTTCCCAAAACACATTTCCCAAAGTGCAACATTTCGCAAGACACATGTTCCAAAAATGTTCCAGCAACATTTTCCTAAACACAACATTTCCCCAAATAAGGCAACATATTCCAAAACACATTTCCCAAAACATGTTTCCCAAAATGCAAGATTTTCCAAATGTCAGGGTTAACCCCTAGAGGGCGCCTTGCACCTTTTGGGTTTTTGTACTTTTATTAGTTTTGAACTTCATTTCCCAGGATGCACCTCGGTCAGGTGATGGGAACACTCACCTGAACCGAGGTGACTGGTGATTAGTTTGGCTATAAGAAGCCGGGATTTTCAGTTGTTTCTTGGTCTTGCATCTGTTTGGTTAAAATGCTGTTTTGTTTGTTACCTATGTTTGTTTGTTTTTTTTATATTATTAAAAACACCTAAAGTCTTCACCTCTGCGCTTATGCCTCGCCTACAACCTCACCACATCCCTTTCACCAAAACACATTTCCCAAAATCACATTATTTTCCAAAACATAACCGCATTTCTCATCACACAAAAAAAAAACATTTCATAAAGCACAACCACATTTCCAAAAAACACAGATGTCTTTTGTGTTGTGAGAAATGTAGTTGTGTTATGAGAAATGTTGTGTATACGAGGGCTTTTTCATCTGGAGCGTTAACAGACACGCCTTGGGTGAGCTTTAACTTGTTAAAAAAAATTAGCAAAATAGGGGACCTTTACACCTAAAAAAGGGGTTTAAAGCTCTCTACTTACAGAAGAAATAATAGATAGCAGCTTTGCTGCACATTCCTTAATTTATCGTCCCTGTTTTTATCAACTCCCAGTAATACAGTGTTTACAGCTCCTGCTCCAACGACTCTCTAAAGCTAATCAAACACTTAAAGGTCACCGAGTTAATTACATTGCCAGCACTGTGAGAAACTAACCGGACACAGTTCAGTCCAAGAGCTGGCGGCATTGAAATCTCCCGTCATATTTGTCCTTAATCACTACAGCTGACTGTAAGTGGGTAGGACTAGAGGTCATCTGGCTTTAAGAAAATCCATTAAAACTCTCAGCTGAAAAACAAAAGCTCACAAAAAACAAACCCGGGAGCTGCGTACGAAAGCCAGAACAAGTACAAGTACAATCAGCTCCGGTGACGAAGCGTTTAAACCTGATCTCGCCCGTCTTTGATCGCGTTCGACTTAAGGAAAGGGCCAGGAGTAAAGTAGGAGAGCTCTCCAGGGAGGTGCTGTTTACTATTTAGACCCATTCAGTCTGACGAGTTCCCCATGACAGCACTGACTGTGCGCATTACATGTTAAAAAATGACATGAAGCCACAGTTATGACAGCTCTCAGGAACAACTACTGATGACAAAGGCATCACAGGACCACGACTCTGACAGGTACAAGTGATTTGATGGATGGAGAGTGAACGAGCGTACATATTGAAAAGCAAGCTGTTTTTCCCGCGCATCCTTCGAGGCGTCTCCGTGTTACTGTTGCGGGCTGAAGGCTACGAAGAACTCTAATGCGCTTAACAGATCATTAGATCCAACATGAATGTATCGCACACTGTTTGGATTCTATTAAAGCCTGTCTTGTCTTATTTATTAGAGGAACACAGCTGTTTGATGTTGCATGTTGTACAAAATTAGACAATTTATTTCCAATGTTTTTTCCGATTTTTAAGGCAGGATAGTGCAGGATGGAGTAGCATGAGGTTGAGTTATTCAGTGGGTTTTCTCATGATTTGCTTCCTGCCTCGTGAAGTAGATGCAGAGGACACACAAGAAAGTTTGCATAACCTGAAAGAAATTGTTATAATTTGCCATTTATTTGGAAAATATGATTGATAATGCAAAATAATTTTGTTCTTATTTAAGGACAGTAATCATGTGAAGTCATTAATTATCACCTAGTTGTTTGCCTCTTTTTTTAAAAACCTAATGATAACTGAAATCACACAAACAATCCTAATCCAAAGTTTACATATACGTGAATATTTGGCCACATTATAAACACACAGGTTGACACATGTTGGTTTAAATGGATATTAAAGGGTCATTTCCACACCTGTGATTCATTGTAATTCTAATTAGTGACTTGGCTGGATGCTGCACCATGGCGAAGACAAAAGAACTGCCAATGGACCTGCGTAATGAGGTTGTTGAACTTTATAAAGCAGGAAAAAGACTTAAACAAATCTCTCAACACTTGAAAATGCCAGTCAGTACTGTTCAAACTCTGAGAAAGTGGTGGAAACTAAGAGGTTCTGTTGATACTAATGCATGGTCAGGTAGACCACGAAAGGTTTCATACGCTACCGCCAGAATAATGGTTCAAGATGCAAAGAAAACCCCCACAAACAACTTCGGAAAAAAGATGGTGTTGTTTCAAGGAGCAGAACACAAATGACCTGCACGGTCGAGTTGCCAGACGGCACCTAGACGAGCCACACAGCTTCTGGAGCAGATGAAACTAAAATTGGACTTTATAGTCTTTATAGTCACAGAGGAGTCAACAAAGCCTACTGTGAAAAGACACCATCCGCCCTGTAAAGCATGCTGGTGGATCTCTTATGGTCTTGGGGCTGTTGAGCTCCAGTGGCACAAGGAAGTTAGTCAAAATTGATGGCAAGATGAATGCAGCATGTTTTCAGAAAATACTGGCAGACAATTTGAATTTTACAGCACCAATGCTGCACATGGGACGCTCTTGGATGTTCCAACATGACAATGATCCAAAGCACAAGGCCGAGTTGACCCTTCAAAGGCTACGGAAAAAGGTAGAGGTTTTCTCTAGAGGTTTGTAAATCTGCAGTTCATGCAAGACAACCAAAAAGAATACCACCTGAGAGAATTGGGATGGTGGCACGGTTGTGTAGTGGTTAGCTCTGTCGCCTTGCACCTCCAGGGTCCGGGTTTGATTCCCGTCTCTGTGTGCATGGAGTTCGCATGTTCTCTCTGTGCTTGGTGGGTTTCCTCCGGATATTCCGGTTTCCTCCAACAGTCCAAAGACATGCAGATTAGGCTAACTGGCGTTCCCAAATTGCCCGTAATGTGTGAGTGAGTGTATGTGTGTGCCCTGCGAGGGTTTGGCACCTGTCTCCTGGGATAGGCTCCAGGCCCCCCATGACACTGAATACAGAACAAAGCGGTATAGATGATGAGTGAGTGAGTGAGAATTAAGGACTTCATCAACAATTATAAAAAAAATTCTGCATGCAATCATTGATGCTAAAGGGGACAATAAGCAAAACGCAGCAACATATCGCAAAATACAACATTTTCCGAAACACAACATTTCCTAACACAAATTTCCAAAACGATGAAGGAGGTACTTAAACAAAAAATGACCTGCATGGTCGAGTTGCGCCGTTACTGTGCCCGTGCCACACAAAGACCCACTTGCAGTACGCCAGACAGCACCTAGACAAGCCTTTACAGTCACAGAGGAGTCAACAAGGCCTACGGTGAAAAGTACACCATCCCCACTGTGAAGCATGCTGGTGGATCTCTGATGTTTTGGGGCTGTGTTCGCTCTAGTGGCACAGTCAAAAAAAAAAAAAAAAAAAACCGTTACTTAAAACTGATGGCAAGATGAATGCAGCATGTTTTTAGAAAATACTAGCAGATCATTTTAGGACCTCAGAAAATGAAGGACTTCATGCACAATTATTACAAAAGATGGCGTGCCATCATTGATGCTAAAGTGGGCAATACATGATAGTATAGACTAAACGTATGCAAACTTTTGAACAGAGATGATTTCCTCATTTTCTTTATTGTCATGTTTTGTTTGATGATTCTGCCATTCTGTTATGCCTTACATGCAAACTTGAATCCTATAAGAAATAAAGTAAATTAGTTTTGCTTTCTCACTCATGTTTTCTTAACAAAAAAAAAAAAATGCATAGTGTACGTTTGTGTACGTTTTCTTACCGCTCTCAGTACAAGCACTCGAGCCACAAACGTGACCTAATTACAGTTCTCCAGTTCTATGAATGTCAGGTTTTATATAGCAGATAACCAGTACAGCTCTTTCCACGGGATCGCAGTAAGTAATGTGACAAATTGAACCGATCTTGTTGCCATGTTTCCGCACCTGACACAGACCATGATGCATTTCCTTTGAAGTGAACACTGGACCAGTTTTTTTTTTTTTCTTCCTTCTTCAAGAAGGCCATGTTCTCTGAACAAAAGCAGTGTTCACACTTCACCGAACATACTGAACTCAAACAGCCCTGAGTGTAGAGAGAAAAAAAAAGAAAAGTGTGAAAACAACCCAAGATTGATGGAAATGAAGGAAAATTCACCTTCGAGAGCCAGATAGAGTGAAGAAAAGGAAGGACAAGCAAATATGAGTTCTGACACATAGCCAGTTTTCTGACATCAATCTACTACTTTCATAAGGATTACAGATGAAGCATTGGGTCGGTAAGAAAATTGCAAGAGTGCATGATTGACGGTGCATTTCAGTGACTGAATACAGTGTAGAGATGTGTTCATAAATAATGCAATGAGAAATCCCTTCTATTGTGTCTCCCAGAGTTAGATACAGAAATGTAATAAAAATAAAGCCTGGCAACAAGAGAGTACAGTAAAAAAGAAAAGAAAAAAAGTTCTCGCTAACTAACTAACTAACTGAAGAAAACTGTCAACCTTAATAGCTGAATAAAAGCTAGCTCTCCTATTTAAAGATCTGATCTGAAGAAACGGCCTCCCGCTGCCTCTCGGAGTGAGAAACAGGACGTGGTACAGATTTGTGGCAAACACCTGCTGCGAAAAGGACTTGGATCTGAATACAGACACCTCATTAAAGTCGGCGAAAAAAGTCTACTTATCATCATAGAGATGTTAGGAAGCACGGTTGTGGTACAAAAAGGTGTTAAGTGAGTAGAAAAAGTGAGGTCTAATGCTCGACATTTAAGTCGTTGAGGAAGTAGATTAGGAACCAGTGTTGCCAATTTTGCGACTATCACATATGAATTAGATTTTTTCCCTCCATAAAAGTACTAGTGACAAATCTAGAGAATTTTTTTTCTCTAGAGTTACTTTCTCCAGAAGAAAGTCGTCGTGACTACACATGCCGGATGTCAAAATGCCCCACTCGGATTCTACTCCAGTCTGAGACAAAAGCAGCTCCACTGTTGCAGAAAGAGAGAGAGAGAGAGAGAGAGAGAGAGAGAGAGAGAGAGAGAGAGAGAAGACCTGTATACTATGATTAAAGTATTTATACACTAATGTTAAAAAAAAAAAAAAAAAAAACAGTATAATGTCTTATAAGGTGGCTTAGTGGCTATCGGTGTCGCCTTGCATCTCCAGGTTCCGAGTTCGATTCAGGCCTCGGGTCCTCCAGTGCCTCAGTCCTCCAGGCACTCTGGTTTCCATGCAGGTTAGGCTGATGGTGGTTTCCCAAATTGCCCGTAGTGTGTGTGTGTGTGTGTGTGTGTGTGTGTGTGTGTGTGTCCTGGCATGGATTGGGTACGTCCAGGATGTACCCAGGCTAGTGCCATAAGTCTCCTTGGATATGCAATAGGTCACTCTGCAACCCTGAATACAGGATAAAGCGGTATAGACTTTAATATAGATATTATCATATAATGTACACGGGGTTGTAGTGGTAAAAAAAAAAAACAAGGTTGGTAAACTATGAATTATGTGATCAAGGTTAGGCAGAACAACATACATTTTTGGAAAAAAAAGTGAATTGGAGCTGAAAAGCATCCGCGAGAATGCAACAGCAAGAAAGGCAAGAAATACAAAATAGAAAGATGCATAGCTGAAGTCCATTATGTTTTTTAATAACTATAAAGTCGTCATCTTCTCATCATTGTCAAAACCGGTTTATCCTGTGTACAGGGTCACGGAGGGGACTGGAGCCTATCCCAGGAGTCTCGGGGAACAAGGTGGGGTGGGGTCCCCTGTACACCCTGGACAGGGTGCAAATCCATCACACGGCACACACATACACTTATTCACACATTGCAGGCAATTTGGGAATACCAATTAGCCTAAATTGGAGCATCCCTAAGAAACCCAGCAAGCACGAGGAGAACATGCAAAATCCATGCACACAGGCCCGAGGTGGAAATCGGACTCAAAACCTGGAGGTGCAAGGCGGCAGTGCTAAACATTAGGACACTGTGCCGCCCTCACCATGCAGTGATTTTCATTAAACCAGTGAAAGACGGTATAGACAGAAGACCATCTACAAGACCATCTATAAAGATGGAAGATATATTTTTTAACATCAGTCAACACTTACAGAACTGATGCATTTTAATGTAAAAAAAAGTTCAATATTATAAAAACTAACAATCACATCACTACCTTGCTAGCCATATAACAATGCAAAAGAATTTTGTTATTTTGTTGACTCAGGTTTGAGTTTGAGGTCTTTTACCGGCATTGGCGGGAGAAGGATTGCCATGAAACAAACAAACAAACAAACAGCCAGAAGCACCATATTAATAATAGAGGTCAGAAGAGAGCGGCCAGACTGATTTGAGGTCATATGAAGGCAACGGGAACTCAAATAACCAGATAAAGCATCTCAGAACACCTAAAACCTTGAGGCGGAGAGGTTACAGCAGCAGCATATCACATCGAATTTCACTCTTGCCAGCCAAGAACAGAAATCTGTGACAAAACAATTGTAGATTGTAGATTGAAATATACACTGCAGGGCCAACATTTTTTTTTTTAAGCAAGCAGTCAAATTCTGAAAACAACTAGGCATATATGAAATGACTGGAACTGATTTAAGAAGCCTGGCAGGATAGTGCTGAACCGTCAACTTTGTGGAAGAAATGTGGTCGGGGGAAAAAAAAAAGAATCATGAATAGGGAGATTACACACTTAGTCAAGTTGCATGGTAAAAAAATAAATAAATAAATAAACAAAACAAAAACCTATCAACAGTAAAATATTGAAAGTAAGAGCATTTTCCATTCCATATCCATTAACAGACACATATAACGTGATGAGGATAATCATAAAAAGGCTTCAGTTTTCTATGGAGCATAAAGATTGGACTTTGGAGCAATGGAAAATGTGGTTTGATGAGTCCAGAGTGACCGTCTTCTAGAGATCGATGGACGCGTCAGGGTAAGAAGGGAAGCGCATGAATTGATCAGGATCCGGACACAGTGCTATGATCTGTGGTTGCTTCAGTTGGTCAGGTCTAGACTCAGCAACATTAGGTGGCAATAAAATGAATTCAATTGACAACCTTAATGAACCGAATGACCAGGTTATCACAGCAATCGTCCTGATGGCACGTGCATATTCCAGGACTCTAACTGTAAAAGCCTGGTATTGGGAAGATGAAGAATCGTTTTCATACATGAACTGGAGCTTCATATATGAATTGTGCCCTGGAATCAAAGCCAAAGGTGATTTGAATGCAATCTTTGAATGCATGACTTTATTGATTTACGTGCAGATGTTTTGTAATAATGTTATCAGTGACTGTATAATCTCAATTAAGTCTCAGACTCAGTATCTACTATTCACAAAATCCGAGCCAGTGCCGAGAGGAAGAACCGAACCGCAAATCAGTCACTGAGAAACGCCGCTCTTAAAATAGCCTGCTTTGATCACTGGGTGTTAGGGAGCAGAGAGCGACAGCGGCGAATCCTCACAGGGGTTAATTTCCAGGCTTTTTAGAGAGAGGTGGAGTACCTTGTTCTGATCCCTCCAGGCTAGCCTTCTGCAGAACTCTACCCTGCTGTCACACCTACCTCCACTTACATACACACGGGAGTCCTCACAAAATTACCTCAAGTATTTAATAAGAATAGATGAACTGATAACGGCGGTCGGTATTCTGTAGAATAAGAGAGTGAGAGAGACAAAAAAAACATGGATTCTTTTTATATACCTCAAAAACAGAAACTTGCTACTAAAGAAATCAATTCAAAAACTTCAGTTCAGTTTCAGAGTAAAACTGTAAGTGGAAGAAGAAAAAATAAAAACCTTCACACACACACACTCTTATGCTCAAGCCACAGAAGAGACTTCTTAACACACACACACACACACACACACACACACACACACACACACACACACACACACAGACAGCATTTCTGCTGAGTCCTTTACAAGAGACTAAAGAAGGATCCCTAAGGGTTTGGCAATGAAATGCTCTTTGCAAGACTTACAGTAGCTGCAGAGCAAAACTGTGAGTGAAGACAAAACTGCTATACTTACAGTTTTAAAACGACTCTGTTGAAGACAACACCAGTTGTACAACAGGACAATAAGAGATTATATTTTAAGGTCACTAACAGAAATCCAGAAAACATAACCAAATTTCTACCATCAATGTCATAATTTATTTATTTATTTATTTTTTTTGGATTTACAGTAATGAATAAAACTGCCGCTACATAGACCCAAGTATTCCACCAGTTGTTGATGTAACAGCACATCTGGAATAAAAAAAGGCACCGTGTCATCTGTTCAATAGGTAAATTGTTAGATGTGCATTGGAATGAATATATTCTTTCTGTGCATGTTTGAACTGGAAGAACTGGACAAACCCTCCATGACATCATCCAAAGGTGAGCTCAAGTGTGGGAGCTCGTATCATTGCCATCTTGGCAATAACAGACTCCAACTAAACCCTGGTTCAACCAGAAATGCACAAATTGGCAGAACATGTATCCCGGCTATGTTTTAGAACTCGCCTCAGAACCTAACTCGGTTCGGTTACTCATTTACTCAGCTTAGCTTTAGTTTAGCTAAAATGATATGGTGGCTAGTGTTAATTTACATGCTAATGCATTTGATTGAACTCCCGAGCATCCACAGGCAACACTTCATCACATCGTCAACTTTTTAACATTACTTGTGGTAAGTTAAACTACAAACGATTTTAGTTAGCGGGTTAGTTAAAGTAATGCATAACGGTTTACACCTGCAATGTAGCTGTTTCTCAAAGCAGAAATTAATATAATTTAAACTTATTTAAAAAAAAAAGAAATCACCCCTACACAGTTGCCATGAATGAAGCTAGGGATTTTAACATGGTGGTCTAGAGGGATTGACTCACTTTCTGAGCTAGTCCCCAGTGGACATTTAAAGGAACTGCAGGTTGCCCCTTGGAGTAACACTGGATGACATGCCTAGTTTTTGAAAGAGAAAGTTTGCTTCCATTACTGATCATTAACCTTGGTAGGGGCATGGGTGGCTCAGTGATGGGTTTTCTCGCCTACCATGCGGAAGGCCTGGGTTTGATTCCCAGCCAATGCCCAAACCGCTGCCACAGGATGCAGTGGCTGTTCCAAGCCTGGATAAAATGGGAGGGTTCTGTCAGGAAGGGCATCTGGTGTAAAAAAAAAAATCTGTGCCAAGTTGTTGTGCCGATCAGCTAGTCCTGTGTGTCGATCACTCAACAGGAGCAGCTAAGACTAACAACAACTGATTAGTAATTTTGGTGAGAAAAAACTAGTTTTTTGCTTTGGAATTTAATGCACTGGCTCCTCTGCTTCAGTGGAGCAACGGGCACTGATTGGATGGTATCTGACATGCAGGGGTCCATCTAACCAATCATAAGTGAGCCTGGTTTCTAGTAACCAATCATAACACAGAAGGAATTATTTGTGGGAATAGATGTTGAATACCTACACTCAAAGTTGGGTGAAAAAGTAGTTTGTCCTTCGTTTGTGTAGATCGATATTACAAAGGACTTTGTAAGAAAAATAATAGTATATAATTATAGAATAAAGACTCTGGACATTATTTTCCATTACTTAGAACATCTTAGGATTTTTAATAGACCTTATTACAACCTGACCTATTCTTCCACTCTGTTTTTCCGGGTATTTGTTGTACAAATGGCTTGAAATTCAAACGAAGTAAAGGTAATGCATCAATTCTTCAGGTCATCAGTGATGTAATGAGGGTATTGATCGCAGCACCGGGCTCCGAAATTGCATTATGATCCTCTTCCTTTGGAGTTCCTTAACACAGACCAGAATGAACTGCATGCACAATCCTCTGCCTGTTTGTAACCCACATGAACGAAGCTATTTAAATTTATTAGCAGCGACTAGTAGCTACAGTAGTTAGGTGACTGATATGATCAATGTGGAGAAATGTGGTCGATTTTCTGTACTGCTTAGATGTGTAGGGTCATGTCGGGGGTTGGTTTGGGCAATTTGGAAATGCCAGTTAACTTAAAATGCAGATCCTGCACTGTGTAAGGAAACTGGAGGAAACTCAACAAAAACAACATGCAAACCCCTTAATGTGCAGGGCAACATTAATAACCACTAAGCCTGGAGAAAAGTCAGACAAAGAAAACAACTAAGGAGAGCGGCGATTGTAGAAATCAGGGCTATGTGTAATTCTGAAAGTAAGAGCATTTCCAATCCTCAGAAATAATATGTGTTCAGTAATAAAGATTGTAAATGAGAGTCCCGGGATGAGTACAGGACAATCATTCTGCATACAATGATGATGATTTTAAAACAGCTCTGAATGTGGCTCAGAGAATCAGATTTTAAAACTGCGTCGAGAAAAAGAATGCCACAAAGGAATCATTCAGGTGCTTTTAATAGTAAAAGGGATGATGGAGAGGTTTTGCATTTCCTGGTAAAACAAGAAGAGACATTAATGAGACGTGTCTTTGTTCCTGCTTTATTTAAAATGCCATTAGCCCTGAGCAGGAAATGCACCTTTGCTGTACAGCCTTTTATTAGTTATCAACATGCAGAAAGAGATGTTAGGTGCAGTTGGAGAAATTGGCTAGACAGTTGTTTTTGTATTTCCTCCCTTTCAATCACCTATTTTACATTTTTCCGATGTTTAATGTTTCACATCATGCAGCATCTGCTTACATACACTCCCCCCCCCCCCCAGAAAACCAAAGTGAAAGGATTCTCAGCACTTTAGGCTTTGTGTTTTATTGACTTTTTGCATGTGTCATCAAGACATCTGTTTGGTCCCACCATGTTCTCCACGGCTAAAGGGATCTTACTTATCGGATGCCAGTGCCAAAACCACGGAAAAGTCCGCATTTTCAGTAAGAGAACACATCTGTTAACGTTATGTCATCTTAAACAACACTTGTCTCTTTCGTAATTTTTTCTAAGTCGTTCCATGTTGTGTTTCACGGCTAACACAAGCTACAATGCCTAATAGCTTCTAACACAAGCCTGAAACCCAAATTCCTCTCTAATTACTTGGTGTGTGGAACAAGGGATTGTACATCCTACATAGCTTTCCACACTAGCTTTCCATTTAATGCTCTTTGGGATTAAACCCTGGAACATTGAGTCAGCTATTAAGTAGAAAGATTGAAATGTAAATATTTGTTGACATTCCCTGCACATCTTTTTATGAAGTGTAAAGCAGAGCATATTCTATTGCATCGTCTCATTTGCAACAGAAGAACTGAACCAGCTCATGCTAACGCCACCAATTGGCTCCAAATCCAGGACGAATGACAAATTTGTACACTGACTGATGTAATCACGTCAAATGTCTGCAAATTAATATCTTTATTATCATCTTTGTCAATCTTCACGTGCTTGGTTTTCATTTTAATAAGTTCTAAAGTCCACCATAACAGACCTTATTTGAAACTAATTGGAAGAAAAGAATCTATATGGACAATTTAGATGAGCATTTAGACAAACCTGTTAACTGTGTTTCAGTCAGGCTCCTTATCCCCAGTGAAGGGCAATCCTAATGCTTCAGCATACCAAGATATCTTGAACAATGCTCAGCTTGCAACTTTGTGGCAACAGTATGGTGAAGGACCTTTTTCATTCCAATGTGACTGTGTGCCAATGCACAAAGCAAGAGTATAAAGACATAGTTTGATGTGGAAGAACTTGACTGGCCCTAACACAGAGCCCTGATCTCATCCCCATCGAGCACCTTTGGGACGAACTGGAATGGAGATTGTGAGTCAGGCCTTCTCATCTAACATCGAACATCAGTGATGCTCTACAGAATGAATGGGCATGAATTCCCACTGAAACAGTCCAAAATCTTGTGGACAGCCTCCCAAGAAGAGTGGAACCTGTTATACATGCAAACGGGGGACCAGCTCCATATTTAATTATACAGTACAGACCAAAAGTTTGTACACACCTTCTCATTCAAAGAGTTTTCTTCATTGTGTTCTTTATTGTGTTCTTTAGCCCAAACGCGTCTCTTCTGCTTGTTGCCTGTCCTTAGCAGTGGTTTCCTAGCAGATATTCTACCATGAAGTCCTGATTCACACAGTCTCCTCTTAACAGTTGTTCTAGAGACGTGTCTGCTGCTAGAACTCTGTGTGGCATTGACCTGCTCTCTGATCTGAGCTGCTGTTAACCTGCGATTTCTGAGGCTGGTGACTCGGATGAACTTATCCTCCGCAGCAGGATAAGTTCGAACTTATCCCCCTCGGATGAACTTATCCGTGTGAGCCAGTTTCTTTGTAGGGCTTGATGGTTTTCGTGACTGCACTTGGGGACACTTTCAAAGTTTTCCCAATTTTTCGGACTGACTGACCTTCATTTCTTAAATTAATGATGGCCACTCGTTTTTTTTCTTTACTTAGCTGCTTTTTTCTTGCCATAATACAAATTCAACCTCTTTGAATGAGAAGGTGTGTCCAAACGTTTGGTCTGTACTGTATATATTTGGATAGAATGTCTTTGCTTTTCAGGTCTAAATACAAACCTAAAAGTCAGTCTTTGAAAATATAGGACTTTGGCCTTGTGGTGACATTTGGTTGGCTCTAATGGATAGGTTTCGTGTTATATACAGATGTAAGCATATCTTAACTGTATCCCTACTGTAGTTATGTAAATCCAATGTTCTCACAAGATAAATGAGTGAGCCTGCATATTTGTTTCTTGCTTTCCTACGATGAGGCCCAAAAGGACCGTGATCATCCTAAAGCAGTTGTTAAAGAGGAACGATTCAACGTTTCATTCTAGTGTCCTTCATTTATGCTAAACAGAAAAGCAGTGGCACAAAATTTCACGTCAGACTCAGTCGAGGTGTCTTCTTAAATACTCACTCGACACCGTATAATTCTTGAACGAACCGGGTGGCTCGGAAAGCAGCATATTCTCAATGACATTTCTTAGCATTCAGCACGCTCACTTCGGAGTCGTCTGTTACCATGTTTTCCATAACAAATCGATCAGAATCACAGCTTGCTTCATCCACGCACACAGTGAGACGCAGCAGAATTAATGAAATACTGTCAGCAATGATCCAGGAGAGGCTGCGCCTCACGGTCCTGCCAAATAGGCTTTGAGAAAACAAACAACCATAATAAATTATCATACTAGAGGGGAAATCAGCATCTGGTCATTATAATTTTAAACCATCACAGAATGAGCATCGTAATAGTTTAATATTTAAGCAACTGTTCTTAAAAAATTGCAACTTTTAAACTTTTTTTATTGTAGGTTAATTTTTATTATAATGAAAATACAAAATATAAGACATTTACAGGATAGAACAGGAAAAAAAGATAACGGTTACAGAACATTTATAAGGAAGCATGTGTAAGCAAATACTTTATAATGATCGCCCATGTGTTGTGCAAGTGCTTTTAGTGAGTATATAAAGGATAAAAGAAAATAAAAGGTAGACTATAGCAATAGAAGTATGAAATAAAAAGAATATATAGTTGCATTGCAATTCTGGCACTTATTTCTTCTTGCTAAATTAAATATAATTCAGTTATGTATATTAAATTAAAGGAATGGGAACACATGTTTTTGTGTGGGTGTGACTTCTTAATTACTGTTTCTTGGGAATTATTTACAGCTTTAGTTCTTCTAGACCTTTTTTAATATAATATTTTTTGTTGCCTCTTTAAGTATTGCATTAACTACAAACATTGCTGTTGATGAAACACTTTATTAACGCTACCTTTGTGCCTGTTAGGATGAAAAACTAATTCAGCCAATCAGATTTCTTCTTTGCTATGTGGTTAGTAAACAATAGGGCATATATTTGAGTATAATTTTTTTTTTGTCTTACATGTTCCTGCCATGTAACTGAATGATGATAAACTAATAGATGGATAGATGGATGGATATATTTGAAAATAAAAAAAGAATTTCAGTGTGCTGTAATGTATATGTGACAAGTAAAGGCTTATCTTAACTTATTATTTCACAAGCTCGACGTGTTACTATGCCTGTATCATTTGGCATTTAAAAAAAGTTTAGTTTTTTTGGTAGTGGATATCAGAAGGAGGAAAATCTGTGGATCTTTTTTTGGCTTTGTTGAACTTTAGAGACGGTTGTGGGCGAGATTCCTTGAAGATCAACATTTTCTTAAAAAAGGAAGTTTTATTGATTACCTGTATGATCTGGTCATTGCCTTCTTCACTCAATTGTTTCATGGTTTAGTAGGTCGTGTTTTGGGTGTCCTCAGGATGCCTGATATTTCTTCGTTATTGGTTTACTGACTCTTTGGACTATATATAATATAGTGATATGTTATCTGGAGCTCGTCGATGGTGGGGGTATGTGTACGTGCAAATGGGCGGAACCCCGGCAAATCGACGGACTTGTAAGACCTAAACATTGTATTGCTATTACAATCTGGTCCAAAAAGTGAAAAATCATTTTGATTTTACTTTTATTAATTAACATTAGCTGGCAACAGAACTGCCTTCTCTGTCCTGTTGAAAGGCTTCCAAGCTTTTCTTGCATGTTACTCAAGTGGTTTGTGTGGGTTGATTTGGGGAAACAATCAACACCCTAAATTTTACGAAGCCAGTGTATAAGTTCTCTCGCATGACATAGAATTTACTGATAATTGGATCTTTAAACACTTACAAAAATGTATAGGCATTTCACCCAGAGTATGCAGTCATTCTTTCTCAAAATGTTGGGTTGCTTGAATGTGAATGCTGTATATATTTAAGACATCATTGGAAAGCATTTAATAATGGCCAGATGTTCTATAGGCAGAGTAAAATAGCAGTTCAGTTACATGTTTTTTTTAAAAAATTTTTTATTTTAAAGAAGCTCACCGTTTTAGAGCACAAAGTATGAAAGGATGCTCTGATTTATCAGTATTGCTCAAAATTCACCTTGTTAACTGCTGTTGCCTCAAATGAGTCGGCTTTCGACGACGTTAGAGGTACAGTATCAGTTTTGCGCTGGTTACATGTGTGCATTCAGGGAAATCCAATAACTGGCACTATTATGTCACCCAAAGCTTTTAACCAACATTCAAGTGGTGTAGGAAATGAGGAAGAGCCGGGAGCCTATACTTTTGCATGGGGATCTGACGAAATAAAGCATTGCCCACATGAGTCCAGTATCCAGGACACTACATACACTATGTCATGCATGGCTGCGATATAGAATACAACAATTTTCATTGAGGAGGTTTATTACAACAGCATTGTGTCACTTTTCTTCTATACACACATTCAAGTTTAGTTAGTTTATAACAAAAAAGTGATTCCACCATGTGGCGGTATTTCATGCTGCAGTATAACAACATTAATAAGCTCTTGATTGGTACAACATGCACACAAAAACATATTTTGAATTTAATTCACACCAAATAAAAAAAAAAAAAACAGATTCGGCCAATTTCTTTGTTATTTTATTAGTATTGGCCCAGAATTTCATAATCAATGCATCTTCAGTTGACTGTGTTAGATTTATTTAAAGCTGTTAAAGTGTTAAAATTTTTCGCTCTTCGTCTGGTTTTGTTTTCTTCTCTGGTTTTCTTTTGTGGCTCACAGTTCTTGGTCTTAGATTGTCTTTTGTTTTATTTGAGCTTGTTTATGGTTTACTAAATAAAAAAATGCAGATATTTAAAGCTCTGGGTTATTGATCAGAAGCCCAGTGGATCAAGCCACAGCTCCACTGAGTCCGCGATGTTGGACTCGTATCATGGGTGATCCTACGCTCTGACCAAAACAAAATCTGCACAGATCACCAAATAGAAATGTCCAGTTTACTTTATTGAATTTTTCCACCATGTGTGTTTGTAATGACACAATTATGTTTTTTGTTTGTTTATGCTATATGTTTTTGATTTTATCTGAATAATTACTTTTTCCCTAATTTAGTCATATCCAATTCCCACCCATTGCTAGGAGTCCCACATCAAGGCCACTACTCATTCAGGGAGGGGCCGAAGGTTTCGTCTGATCCACGTGACACCAGCCGACCACATCTTTTTGAACTGCTCGCTCACGCACTGTTGGGAGGAGCTTAACACACTCGGAGCACAGCGCTATCCGCTCCTTCCGCTTGCGTGAGCTCACAGACATCCGTGATTGGCTGTAGAGCCGTGACTGATGTGAGAGCGCTAAGTGTGAGGTCAGGGGTAGCTTCGTGGTTAAGGCATTGGACAACTGACCGGAAGGATCCAGGTTCAAACACCAGCATCACCGAGTTACCACTGTTGGGCCCTTAACCTTTGATTGCTCAGATATAAAAAAAAAAGATAAAAAATGTAAGTTGCTCTGGATAGGCTCATCTGCCAAATGCTCAAATGTAAGTACTTTCCATCCCACTTCACTGAGAGAGCTTGGCCAGTCAGATCTCTCTAGGCACCTGGCTGAGGGAGGCTACAGCATCTCTTGGGAAGAAGCTTTCTGTGGGTTGTTGTTGGGGTTCAACAGTGTTAATTTTTTGGTATTATAAAGATAGCTAGAATTATTTTCTATTGTCTGCTGTGAATTAATGGTGAGAATTCTAATGGTTACTTAATGGTTAGGAGTCGGTCAGGTTCAGGTGATGTTGTATCCAGTGATGTATGAGGTGAGGGCGTGTAGCTAATGTGTCTTTCGCTAGTTTGTTTTTAGTTCCGACCCCACCGTTCATATCATTTATATCATCCATTTCTTTTTGATTGTACTCACATTTTATATTACCCTATTGTATGCCTAATTTACCTGTGTGATTACTTGACTTTGACTTTTTTTTTTTTGTTGCCTAGGATAACCTCTGACTACGATTCGTGGACTAAATATGACACGTGGGACCTCCTATTAAATCTGCATGACACGCATTTGCGATTTTAAAGCCGCTTTAAAACGGTGGAAAAGGTCACGGATCCTTCAGAATCTCAATGCAAGTAATTATTCATGAAGGGATACATGTGTGTAATAATGAAGGGCTTATAAAATAAATGTCGGAACAAGTAAACGATGTGAATGGTGGTTTATTGAAACAGACGACTGCTGGGGTCGATGCTGCTTCACAGCTTCGGGATTCCTGGTTCGATTTCTGTATCTGGAGTTTCATATTATTCCTGCGTAGGAAATATGAATGAGGATGTGTAAATGTGTGTGTGTGTGTGTGTGTGTGTGTGTGTGTGTGTGTGTGTGTGAGTGTGTGCATGGTACAATGGACTGGCATCCGATATGAATTCCTTTCCTCATACGCCATGTTTCTGGGATTGGCTCCGGATCTACCTGATCAGGATAACGACCATTAGAGATAGAACAGGATATTCAGCAGTGCCTGGGATAAATAAAGATAACATCATAACAACACAGGGTCTGTGCATAGAACGTCTTGTCCCCTAGTATCATCTCATCGAAAGGTGTTTCCATTATAGCCAGGATCTGATGGGCAAAAGGCGAAGAAACGAGGAACAGGAATAAAGGAGGATTAAGAAGATTATGCCAATCCTGTCTAATCGGACAACATTTCAGCTTGGACTTTCAGGATTACCGTTTTTTTTTTTCTTTTTCTTTCCTTGTATAATCCATGGCAAACAGTTTTGTCAAGCAAATACGAGGAGAAAAGAAGGTTTTCAAGATATTTTAAATCTAAGTGAAATATAACTGTGATCGTTTGACCGAGCGCTGTTCATTTCCCCTGCTGTTTATACGCAAACACATGAACGCTGTGCCCTCCTGCATGCTGTTTATTATTTAGTTTATAATGAGCTTCAGTCTAGCAGATTAATCCACATCTAATTCTAGTGTGTCCCCTGCCTCTGCGTAAAGCTTTATCTCTACATATAGTACGTTCTTCATTATGTATGATGGTATGGCCACTTTGCTTGATGATCTAGAACAGCTTAAAGGTCATCTATTATGCAAAATTCACTTTTTAATCAATTGTAGGCAGATGGTTCTCCAGTGTCTGTGTACAAACGAAGAAAAATAAAAAATGACGGAAATAATCCGTGCTTTTTTCTTTTAGCTGGAATCTGTAGATTTCTCCCAAATGTGATCTCGTACTGTATAAGTAGATACCCTCCCATAACCTTTATTATTAGCTCTGCTGGTTGGGTGTGGCTCAACAGAAGCGTTGTCATTTACATTAACAGCACTGGAGGATTAAGGGCCTTGTTCACGTTCCCCAACAGTGGCAAATTGGTGGTGGGGTTTAAACCTGGGCCCGCTCAAGAAGTAACCCAGTATCTTAACCACTGACCTACTCCCTGCCCTTATTTCAAAATGGCACATTTGGAGGAGAAGAGAAAAGGAGAGTTTCAGTTGACATTTTTTAAAAAATATGTTAAACATTTCATGGTTTTGTGCTGCAATATCCTGTCTTGTCAAATTTTAAATAAAATCTACAACAACAACAAGAAAAAAAAAAAAAAACGCATTATCTGAGGGATATTTCATCTGAAGCATAAGATAGACATTAGATAGAGGCAAGTCTGAAGCCTGTGTTAACTTGTTGAAGAAATAGTTAAATACAGGACCCTTAAAATAGTCTTTCTGGTTTTGCTACTGTATTTCTATTTAATTTTGATCCTTTTGATGAGTAAGAGTATCCACACGATCAAGCATTATTTTTCAGCTTGTTCTTACATTTTTTAACCTTTCTTTGTTTTTGTTTTTCTTCTTTTTAATATAGATGTATCTTACAGCACATCGCTAGATTTTGGCAAACAAAAATGGCTGACAGCAGTCATTCCTCGTGCAGCTCTTCTAATGTCCACTAGGGGCTGGCTCCAAAAGTACAGAGGGTAAATTTTCATGTAACTCATCAGTTGAAATTATATTAAGCCGTAAAATTATGCAGAATTAAGGGTGTGGCTTATTTGAGTTACCACTGCATTACCATTAGCTGTCTATTAATTGCCACCTAGGCCTTTTAGCTAGCTAGCTAAGCTAAATGAGGTAAGTAGGTGTGTTCCAACCAACAGCCAGGCACTGTTCGTTTCACCAATTTGCCCATTTATGGATAATGACAACTCTTCAGAAAGAGTGATGTCACCGATGGTTAGTCCATTTTTTTTTGTATACAGTAAATGCTCATTAACCATCAGTCCTTATACATAAAATGAGAAATTATGTTTCTCACACTCTACTTTTTCCATGTTTCAGCTTAGTTATGGTTAGTCTTGTGTCTTTATACATGCTTTAACTTTTTTTGTGGTCACTGTGGCCTCGCACCGCTTTGGGTCTGTTTGCGTGGAAATTGCACGTTTTCCCCGTGATTGGTGGGTGTCCTCCGGGTACTCCTTAGTTTCCTCCCACAGTCCAAACACATGCAGAATAAGTTCATTGGTGTTCCTAAAAATTTCCCACACTGTGTGCGCTTTCCAATGGATTGGCATTCTGTCCAGTGTGTACCCCGCCTCATACCCTACAGTAGGTCTCCTAGGATAGGCTCCAGGTCCCCCGCGACCCTGTACACAGGATAACTGGTGTAGAAGATAAATGACAATTACTTTTGTGCACTGGATAGAATCCTACATTAAAGATTGCAAAACACGTAGGCACCAAGCTCAGATGTACAGTAGCAGTGGTTTTATCTGTTAGCTTCCTGACACCAATAAGACTCTAAGAACAGGGCTTGACGCAGCATGAGCCAAGGCTACAGTGACCTTTGATCTGTGGCAATTCCAGATCGTATTGGAACCACTACGGAGTAATGTTTCAGCCACTAACTCGGTAGAAACAACCTTCCTTATGGGTGTTGTTATCAGATTGGTACTACCCGTGACACTGCAATCATCCCACCGTGATTTCTCACTGTCAGAGATTCTGCAGTGCTCAAACTTCTCTGCTTTAGTCTTTTTCCTGCGTTCTTTAACTGAGCAAGCTCACATACAGGACTTTCCTTTAAAGTGCTTAGCAAGAGCAGGGTTGCTGAATTATCGAGCTAAGTGTCTCAACACCGAGACTAAACAAAATGGGGAAAAATACAAGGAAAGCCAATATTCAGCAGCCTGATCTAAACACTTTGGCGTTTTCTTTTTTTTCTTTCAGTAGGATTTCCTGAAACACTGAGTCATGTGTGGAAGCAGAGCCTCCTACTGCTCCTGTTAATGAATTTCACTGGCGATAAGCAACGATTAGAGACTGGACACTTCACCCACTTTATGAAACACTATAATCAGGTGTAATTGTTCCAACGTGCACGGTTAACGCTTGATTGCTGAGCTTTGTTCATTCTCAGGCCTCCATTGTGTTCTGGATGAAGGATGTATATGCTTTATTTCTTTCATGGTGTGCTGCATAGTAGTGGATCCAAGTCAAGAGCCATAAGTACCTTCACATGCTTAATGCCCATTAACTCAGACAAAAAGTAAGTAAGTAAGACTCATGTCAGTGACCCAATATAAACCAGGTAGACTGTGCAGGTATAATAGTATTTTTTACGTTTACAGGAAAGGAAGGAAAACTTCATACATTCAGGTCGTTGGCTGACTTCATTTTATTGCCATATGATATTGCTGAACCTGACCAGTTGGAGCAGCCCAGATCATAACACTGCCTCCAGTGACTGCTGGGTACCTACAGTAGCTTCATGCTTCATCCCTACTCATCCTGATGCGCCCATCACTCTGGAAAAGGTAAAATCTTTACACAACCTAGCAAACTAAGCCTTTTTTTTATTAGTCTTAGTAACAAATGGTTTTCTTATGGTCACTCAGCTGTTTAGTCCCAATCGTGTGAACTCTCATAACATTGTGTATGTGGAAATGCTTTTACTTTCACTATTAAATATGGATATGATTTGTACTGTTGCAACCTCAAGTTAACCAGGCATTTATGTAAAGTTGCATATAGTCATGGTCATTCAATATTTTTTTTTCTGACCACTTTCCATCTGTGAATTTTACAATTCAACACTATTTGTGCGTGTTAATAATCTGTTGGACATTTTTTTTTGTGACATACTACCATATACTGGTCAAACCGGGACTTTTGATTGTGCAAAATAACATAATAAGTTATGAGAGTAAAAACTACTACTTTATTTTAATTATGGTATTATTTACTTTCCTGCTACACTAATGCACTAATCAGCTATAACATTATGAGCACCTGTCAAATATTGAGTAAGTCTACCCATTGTCACCAAAACAGTAACATCCTGTGTGTTGTGACACGTTTTATCTGAACCTTTCCTTGAATTAGGCTGGATTCCTTGAATTTCGCTCCCCAAGTGCATCACTGAGCCTTGGCCACCAATGAACCTGTTTCCAGTTCCACAGTTTTCCTTCCTTAGATCACTTTTGGTATGTCCTGAATAGTGTAGCCTGGGAAAATCCTATAAGAGCTGCAGTTATGCGCCAGTTGTCTAGCCTTTACAATTTGGCCCTTCTCACAGTAGCTACAGTTTCAAAATCACGTTACAATGGCAGCTGGAAGTTGGCAGGATATATTAAGCAGCAAGTTTTTCCCTCAAGCTGAAGTGTTGGAAGCAGAAAAAATGGGCTAAGCATATGGATTTCAGTGACACTGACAGGGGGCAAATTGTAACGACTAGAGGACTGATTGAACTGCTTCACATCTGAAGTGTAAACAGAAGTCTCCATACACCTTGTTGATTGAACGGAACAACTTATTCTTCAATACAATAGATAATGGGTACATCCTGGATGGGGTGCCAGTCCATCACAGGGCACACACACACACACACTTCAGGCAATGTGGGAACACCAATCAGCCTAATCTGTCTAAAATGTCTTTGGACTGTGAGAGGAACCCGGAGTAATTAATTAAGTAAGTAATTATGCCTTATTAATTGAAGAGAACAACTTATTCTTTAATAATTTATTCTTTAAGGATCAAGCTGCTGAATGTTCTGAACGACTGGCACCTCAGTCGGGATTGTTATTCGCTGACATACGACTTTCTTTAAAACATTTGCACCATTCAAATGCTTAATTGCAGCAAAGAGTCTCATCACCATCATGTGCTAGAAGTCTTGTGTAGATGTCAGTCAGTTTTACACCAAGAAATTTCATTCAAATTGCAAATCCCGTCGTAACGAAGTACTTGAGTATTATAATTATATCTAAATTAGGACTGCAATCATTCAGATGTTCTGCAAAGATTTTAAGTTATTCCTAATAATATCTGATTCTTGAGTGGCTTGGGCAAGCACAAAAAACAAACAAACAAACAAACAAAAACAATAAAGCTGAATTTCAGTTTTGCTGGTTGTATAGGCATCTTCTTTGGATTATTTGTGCTTTGTCCAAAATAGACAATGCCCCTGTGTTGATGATGACTATTTAACACCCCAAAAGGTTATTGGGTAAAGAAAATACATATCCTTACCATTTGTGCTAAATAAAACCATAATAGATTATTATTATTATTATTATTATTATTATTATTATTATTATTATTATTATTATTCATTTATTTTTTTATTAATTATTTATTTATTTTTTGCACAAATGTACAGAAAAAAATATATTTTCCTTCAAGAAGAACATTTTGTCTTCTCTGTGTTTGGCAAAAAAAGATGTGCGGCATAAATACATATTTTCAGAACAGCAGCTGTTGAAGTCTAGTTGGTTGTTTTGTTATTCCCACTCATAATATTCAAACTGAGAACATTCTTCTCCCAGTGTGAGACTTTCATTTTTGTTATTTTAAATGTATTTCTAAAGCAATTTTGTGACACGCATATGAGCAGAAGTGCAACTTTACTGTGAAGGGTAGGATTCTCAAAATCTAAGGCAAAAGAGTCTTGATATGAATAGTATTTCTGGCTTCTTATGTTTCTCCAGCTGGCTGAAGTAGAGATGTGTCAATACTGTCTAGACAAGAAAAAGGTAAAGAAAAGTTGAAAGAGAATTGAATACACTAGAAGATGTCTAGGCGGTAAGTTTAACTTTTTTTTTTTAAGTGAAGTATTTATAAAGTATTAAATATAATGTAATGTTTTTAATGTTTATATAAAAAAATGTAATGTTGAAGAATCAAACAACATTATCAACCACACACATACAGTACTTAAATATTCCAACCTTGGGGATCAAGACAGATTCTAGGTAGCGTATAGTATAGAGAAGAGCCAATCACGTTAGGGCTCATTGCATTGTGAGGAGCATTCACTATGTTTAAGGACACACTTCTTCAAAGACAAATCGAGAGTAAGACAAAACCTTGAACTGCAAATAATCCTCATGAATTGAAGATGCACTTTGAAGGTAATTAAGAAGCTTAATCCATATGAACTTAAAGAGCTGTTGGACGCTAAACTTTTCAGGGCAGTTCAATATATTCAGACTTTCATTCACTATTCTTAACTTTTACTGTACTTCTTCTTTTTTAAATAGTAGCCTAAACCTCATGCAATTAAGCATATATATAAACATATCATGAAAAAGTGTAATTTTCTCTCTCATTCATCCTCTATACACCTGTATAGAGGATCCCAAGAGGGCGCAATACGGGGTAGACCCTGGATGGGATGCCAATCCACCACAGTGACACACACACTTCAGGCAATTTGGGAAGGCCAATCAGCCCAATCTGCATGTCTCTGGACTGTGGAAAGAACCCGGAGTACCCAGAGGAAACCCGCCAAACCCGGGGAAACATGCAAACGAACCTGAACATGAAAACTCCATGCAGACAGACACGAGGCGAGAAAAAAAAACAAAAAAAAAAAAACAGAACCTGGAGGAGCAAGGCGAAAGTGCTAACCACTAAGCCACTTTTTTAAAGGCTTTTTTTTTGTTTGTTTGTTTTTTTTGTTTAAATTTTAATGGTTACGGCTTACAGCTCATGAATATGACAGTATGGAAATTCATGTTAATTTATGCAAGCAATCCTTGGTCAGAGTTCCTTTACCACAAATTACTGCATCAGTGTGGCATTGCTGAGGCATTAATGAAGACCAGGTTGCTTTGATAGCAGCTTACAGATGGTAGAAATCTCTTGGTAGATGTTATTTTTGCTTCTTGTTTACTGATTAATGAATCCCCTGGGATTAATCTCAATGTATAATATTAGAAGTTGGCACTTTACTTCTTTACCCATTGTATATGAGCTCTATGGTGAACTTTACACATACAGTATTTACTACAGGGTTGCACTAATCAGTATTATTTTACACAAATTAAGAGATTTGCAACTGAAGTAGTTGTCCATAATTTATGAAGATAACACATGGTATGGGACATACTGTATGAATAATGCTGTGAATGCAGCATGCGGCGCAGCTTCATCCGTCTCTGATCTCCGGCCAACCAGACTGCAGGCTACAGCTGTAGTATAATTCACTGGGGGAGCTTGCTGTCCTTGTCCTTTGGGTAAATCGCTCAGTTTGGATTGTTTTGACTTTTACCAGTTACCATCCATTGTGATATACAACATCTGCAACATCTACCTA
>JAAGKR010004958.1:2985-16037 GCA_011419295.1 Clarias macrocephalus
GTCTTATGTTATCTTTTGTAGTGGTGGAAAGAGTAATAAACTTTTGTACAAAGTACAAGTACTGTTACTTCAGTGAAATTTTACTGAAGTACAAGTAATGTTACCATTATAAAAATCTGCTCAAGTAAAAGTAAAAAGTAACTCATTAAAAATTTACTCAGAGTAAAAGTTACCGAGTTACTTTTTTTAACAGCGGGGTGGGATGGGGGATTCTAGAGTAGTTAAAAAAAAAGACAAGTAGATATAAACCTCATACTAGTTGTTTTTAACTGAAGGAACACCTTTGCATAATAAAGCTGTTGTCATTCTTGTGCTTGAAGATTATTGTATTATTGTGTGAGTGTGTGTATTTGTATATGTGTGTGTATTTGTATATGTGTGTGTATTTGTATATGTGTGTATTAGTGTGTGAGTGTGTGTGTGTGTATTTGTATGTGTGTGTATTAGTGTGTGTGTTTATTAATGTGTGACTGTATTTGTATATGTGTGTTAGTGTGTGTGTGTGTGTGTGTGTGTGTGTGTGTGTGTGTGTGTGTGTGTGTGTGTGTTTGTATATGTGTGTTTTTGTATATGTGTTTTTGTATATGTGAGTTTTTGTATATGTGTGTTTTTGTATATGTGTGTATTAGTGTGTGTGTGTTTATTAATGTGTGTGTGTGTATTTGTATATGTGTGTATTAGTGAGTGTGTGTGTGTTTGTATGTGTGTATTAGTGTGTGTTTGTATTTGTATGTGTGTATTAGTGTCTCTGTGTGTATTAGTGTGTGTGAGTGTATTTGTGTGTGTGTGTTTGTATATATGTGCATTAGTGTGTGAGTGTGTGTGTGTGTGTGTGTTTGTATATGTATTAGTGTGTTGAGTGTGTGTGTGTGTATTAGTGTGTGTTTATTTATATCTGTGTGTGTATATGTGTGTATTAGTGTCTGTGTGTGTGTATTTGTATCTGTGTGTGTGTGTGTGTGTGTGTGTGTGTGTGTGTACATGTATATGTGTGTATTAGTGTGTGAGTTTATTTGTATCTGTGTGTGTGTGTGTGTGTGTGTGTGTGTGTGTGTGTGTATTAGTGTGTGAGTGTATTTGTATGTGTGTATTAGTGTGTGTGTGTGTGTGTACATGTATATGTGTGTATTAGTGTGTGAGTTTATTCGTATCTGTGTGTATTTGTATCTGTGTGTATTAGTCCGTGTGAGTGTGTATTAGTGTGTGTGTGTGTGCGTGTGAGTGTGTGTGTGTGTGTCTGTGTGTGTCTGTGTGTGTCTGTGTGTGTCTGTGTGTGTATTTGTGTGTGTGTGTGTTAGTTACGGGAGAAGTGAGAGGTCGTTCTTCTCGTTGGTCTCAGCAGACTGTATCAGGGTTTGCGGGCGGATGAAGAGCTCCGACTCGGAGGCTCTATTCGAGTCCAGAAGATACAAAACCTCTGAAACCTTCTGAATCTCTGAGTCTGAGACTCTGCTTTCAGAGGAGTCTTAAACACACACACACACACACACACACACACACACACACACACACACACACACACACACACACACACACACACACACACACACACACACACACAGCACTTTTAACAAAAGAGTAAAGCCCTGTTTGGACTTGCAACACCAGACGCTCTTCACCTCGGCCAGAGGTTCTATAATTAATCACGGTTGCCAGTTATCACAGAAACACAGAAATGAACATCAGCTTACATTTTACTTCAAAGATTCACATTGAACATATCAGCTTTCAATGGTTACATGTTTGAATTACGATTAAAAACTTCTTATCTCAAACTAATTAGAAAAAAATCCAGACGAGTTATTTATTCATTTATTTATTGCAAATAGTCTGTTTTATGTTACTTTTAAGATGAACAGACTAAATTATAGACCAAGATATTGTCTAAAAATGTTGGTTTGGTCTTTTAATCTTCCTTTTCTCACTGTTTATGTGCTTGGATTGGATGTAATTGACAAGCAAAGAATAAGATGCTCCTCAGTGTCACTGTGGTAAATGTGAAAGTACCTCACCAAGCCCTGCGGGGAGGGACCACGGACAACCTGCTCTCTATACTCCTGGCCGCAGCACCAACCAGGACTCGAAATCGCAGGTGATTGTGTGTAGTCAACGCACATGTCGAGTCGAGTTATGTCTTTAACAGTATTTCCACGCACATTTCTAATGAAAGATTTTTTTACTTTTATTTGTCTGCATGGTGTTAATTTTGTTTTGTGCAAAAAAATGTATATCTCTTATTTCATGTAGCACTAAATCTTAGAGGCTTCAAACAATCAATAAGAAAACATCTTTAAACTGTTACTCCCCCCACCCCGACCTGCCCCGCCCGTGGATGAGGCAACACTGCTGTCATGTGTTGTGTTACAGCAGGAACACTGTGTGTGGTTCACTCGATGTGTGAAAGTCGCAGGTGGATGAAGATGTGACCTTAATGCTCAGAGCCAATATAAAGAAACTGTGGAGGCCATGCTGATAACCGGCACACACACACACACACACACATCTACACATTTATACAGCTTTATCTCCCATCACCAGCCCACGCTTTAATCCCACTGCGGTCCACAGAAACTCGTCTGACCCTCTAACTCTGGAATGTGTCCCAGCGTCTTCATTCAGGCGAGTGCATCGGCTAAAGCTGCACCGAGTAGCTACACATGATGTTTACTAGCATTGTTATTGACATCCACATACAACTCATTTCATTTCATCTCACAGAATTCTCACTTCTCATCTCACTTCATGTGAAACAAAAACATAAAGCGCTAACATCCAGTAAAGCACCCTCTAGTGGAGACTGATAAAATATCTGCTTCTAGTATGAGAGACCTTCTGTGTGTGTGTGTGTGTGTGTGTGTGTGCACATTTGAGCTTTACAGCTTAATAGTGTTTTTTGAATTTACACACTTGCCTTGTCTGTTACTATAGATAATTAAGACGCTGCTTGACCTTTAAAATCTAATCATAAGAAGAATTTCAGGTCCAATCTCTCTCTTTATTTTACATTATTTTATTCATATATACTTATTTATTATTTAAACAGATGCTACACTAAAACTTGTGGGAACCATAGAAATGACTGACTGGACAAAATCACAACATGTTGATATTATTAAGAGGAAATTATCATTTTTGAACATTGAAACCATGAACACATGCCATGTGTCAGGCCATGTTTATAGATAATGCAGTAATGTAAATGTGAATAATTTCTATTTTTATAGAACATTATCTATAATAAGATTTGATGTGTGTGGGTGTGTGTGTCTGTATGTGTGAGAGAATGAGAGAGACTTACTGCCATGACCCTTAGTGATCAGGGTGAGTGTGAACAGAAGAAGCAGAACGTTCTTCATGTTGGAAGTGGCTGATCTGAGAAGAGCAGAATAATTCTTATAACTGCACTTTACTGCTTTTATAGCGCCCCTAAAGCACCGCCCCTGTTATCACAAGCCCCGCCTACGGGCAGACAGCCTTATCCATAGCGCCTATCAGTGCTTTGAAGTCTCCATCAATTAAATATATCCGTTCATGGGTTACTGACTAACAGCACCATCACAGTCACACACTATGGGGATGGGTTTTTTGGGGAAAGAAACAAATAGTGTTGATAACAAAGACGTTCTTTAAAGACTCCCTGACTTGGCTATACGGATGTCTAGATGAAGTTCACTGCACCACCGAGGTGTCGGAACAGAATGAAGTCTAGATTTTTATCTTCTTCAAGCCAGCTGAGGTCAGCTGACCAGCACTGCTCCTGCAAACAATAAATAATAAAATAATCAGTGGAGGTTTGAGCTTGTGATCACTAAACCCTTATCCACATGTGCATGGGTATTAAAAAAATAAAAACAGGTGTATTTTTGTGTGTTTTCGCTCTTTTTTCCACACACCTAGTGATTACTGATAAGTGACCTTTTAATGCATTCGGAAAACTCCTCCCAGGTTAGAGATAGTGAGGAGCGTTTTCAGTAGGGTGTGCGAACAGCAACTTATTTGGTGTGTAAATACTGTAGGTTTACCAGACACCTGCATATCCGAGGGAGGAAAAGTCACAAAGCACAGTGTGCGCCAAAGAAAACTTTAAAAACTATGAGTACCTTGACAATATTTCACAAAACGAGACATTAAATCAAAAGCTGCAGTGAAATTATGCCGCCTCATCTTTCTCAAAAGACGCAGATTTGCACAGCAGCTCATCGTTCCCAGCAACACACGCATGGGACAAGGAACTAAGTTTCTTGAGACTGAACTTTGTGAGCAGTCTCTAAAACTGTCAAGAATCTGTCAAGAGAGTGTCTGTTTCTCTCTTTGGTCCACTGTGCACTGATCAGTGAAAATGCAACTAATGATCAGTTAATTTTGCCATTGTGCCCAAGAATGCAGGAGAAAAATTTGCACGTCTTCAGCAGCTCAGAGTAACAGTTTTCATTTGATGACTTTGTACAACAAGTACAAACACTACTGTTCATGAAGGAGACTGTCAAAGAACTTGTCGTCTTGCCAGTTGCAGTACTGATCAAACAACTGAACTTGGTCCACAACAACACCCTTTTCATTCAGCTTTTGTACACAAGACAACAGAACATCGAACAAACTGTATTTTACTGTTTAAGATAGTGCAGTCCACAGTCATAGTCTGTGATTAATCACAGTTAATAATAATTTTAAAATTGTAACCTCCCAGAGCTTATGTTTAATGTATTCTTGTAAAAATCGTTCCCCTTGAAGGTAGCTCGAGCACACAACTTTTGTTTTATTCAAACGTTCATCTAAAGGCTTCTTATAATGAAAGTTGCCATTCAGCACACCTGGTGATGTTTCCTCAGTCATCTTATTATCCACGCTACACGTGCCATGAACACACACAGCTGGGTAACCTCGCTATGATAATGGGAAACCATTAGGGGCAAACTTGTCATATGATTAATTTGCATAAAAAAATAGTAGTGTGTTAAAATATAGGGATTAATCACAGGCGGTAATGTGACTAAGCATTTCACTGCATATCGTACTGTGTATGACTGTGTATGTGACAAATAAAATTTGAATTTAATGCGTTAATATTGACAGTTTAAAAACAGTGAGAGCACTGAAATGTCATCCATTTTCCACAGACTGAATCTTTGCCATGAATGTGTCAAATTCCGCATTCTGGCTGTCTTCATGCAATTTCTTCAGAAGCTGCTTAACTTTCAGTGAAAGAGAAGTTTCAATTTTTCTGTTTAGCAGAATTTGCTTTGTCACTGCAGGATTCTACAAACCTCCAAAGCTGACGTTTCTTCCCTTTCATAAGCTGCAACGTTGGTCTAAAACACTGCATAGTTTCTCTGCACCATGGTTACCTCCCATGTGTTGCAATTCCAAAGCACATAATGACAGTAAACTTTATTAGTTCCACAACAGTGTGAGGGAAAATGACATTGCTTATAATTACTTCTGTTTTTGTTCTGCTAAATGTAATGTCTTTAGCGGTTTCAGAGCCAGCAATCAGCTCATGCTGTAGACCGGCAGTGCAGTCCAGCAACTTATATGACTGATACTGAGTGACCGTATGAAACGCTAACGTTGTATTCTGAAGAGTGTTTTGGGTGAAAAATTGTTGTGACTTTCGCAAACGAAGCAGATGTCCGCGCCATTCTTCTGTGTTTATTCGCTGTTTACAGCAGACATGTACGAATCACAAACCAAACACTTTGCTTTGTTTTCGGTGCATTCGTCCACAAAGCACAGATATTTAGTCTTAATGTGATTGTACATATGTCAATCGTTGATTCAGTTCAAATCAATTTTATTTGTATAGCGCTTTTAACAATGACATGTGTAGCTCGACAGAAAGACAGGGAGGGAGAGGGAGAGAGAGACGGGGGGGGGGGGAGCTGGAGAGAAGGAGAGATAACAGTTCAGTCTGGTCATAGTCACCCAATGTATATGGTGAATGTATATTTAGTGTCGAGTGCAAGCAGGGACTCCGGCAGGACTAACCATGACATCATAACTAAAAGGGAGGAGCCAGAAGCAAACCTGAGTGAACAATGAGAGTGGGGAGGACAGCATCTAAACATACCAGTTCACCAGATACTCTACGTCCAGGAGTCCCCCAGATCTGCTCCTTTACCTAAGGCTCATCTATTTACACACATGCTGCGCTAAATAAATAGATTTTTAGCCTAGACTTAAACACTGATGAAACCCCCTGCTGTGTGTGGCAGTGACATACACACCACAAATATCCAATTGACACCCCGCAGGTGATATTAGATTAGATTAAAGTTTATTGTAAGTGAGCAGAGTACAAGCCCAGAGCCAGTGACATGCAGATAGTGTGTAACCTGAAGTGGTGTCGGGGTAATGTGCAGAGAGACAGTTTGTGCATGTGTGTGTGTGTGCAGTTTGGTAATGAACAATGCCTTTATCATCACTAAGTGGCTCAGGGAACAAAACATGGACATTTTGGGTCCATGGCCAGGAAACTCTCCAGACCTTAATCCCAGTGAGAACATGTGGTCGATCCTCAAGAGGCGAGAGGACAAACACAGACACAAATTCTGACAAACTCCAAGTATTGATTATGTAAGAATGGGCAGCGCCATCAGACAGGATGTGGAACAGAAGGTGATTGACAGCATGTCAGGGTGAACGGCAGAGGTCTTTAAAAAGAAGGGTTTTAAAACTGCAAGTACTGAATCTTTACATAAACTTAATGTAATTGTAAATAAAAGTCTTTGATACTTATGGAATGTTTGTAGTCACATCTGACACAAAGATCTAAAAACACTGAAGCAGCAGAACTTTGTGAAAATTAATATCTGTGTCCTTCTCAAAATGTGTGCGGCCCCCCTCCTGTCCGAGAGGTGGCAGTGTGACTCTCTCTCTCTCTCACACACACACACACACACACACACACACACTGGCTGCGTTCCCTTCCGAAGTGCACTTCACAGGGCTCCCTGCTCCGTTTGTAGTCAATGTCGGTGAGGAACTTCCCTTGACAAAACTCCTCCATTCGGAACACCATGTGACGTCACCAGCGCAGACGTCACTGCCTCCGTGCGTTACCATGGTAACACGAGCGCCTCGGATACCTGTATTTGCTGCTGTGGAAATTTCATACTACTGAAATTAAATATTGAATATTTATTGAAACAAAAACGGATACAATTATAAAACATATACTAAATACTATTGAAATGTGTGTAACTGGATTATTAATAAGATGTACATAGATTGTTTTTACAGATTACTAGCCGATACAACAGTAAATATTTCTTGATTAAATTAAAATGTAAATCTTTGTGTCGTCCTTGATAATATTGATAATAAATATATTCCCTTTTCACGCTCCAGTGAGACGCAATGACTGATGGGAAATTTTTTATCCCCATTTCCGGTGAAGTGAACCGTCTCTCTCTCTCTCACACACACACACACACACACACACACACACCTACCTACTTACTGATGTTCACTCGTTCCCTACACCGTGCGCAGTTCCCTTTCAACATTTTCGCTCCCTGCGGTTTGTTATCACACTTAACATGGCTGAACACCCTGTGTAGTGTACACTTCGCAGGGGACTTCAGGACGATCGGAACACACCTACACAGAGGCGGAAGTAGAGGGTCGTGTCCTTCGTGCTTTCCGTAGTGCGCGTGCTGTAACATGGCGGCCTGCAGTGTGTTCTCCTCTCTCAGATCTCAGTTCAGTAAGGTAACACACACACACACACACACACACACACACACATTTTCTCTCTCTCTTTCACACACACACACCTACTGTCTCACTATCACTACAGTGCTACACACACACACTCTCTCTCTCTTTCTCTCTCACACACACACACCTACTGTCTCACTATCACTACACACACACACACACACACACACACACACACACACACACACATATTTTCTCTCTCTCTTTCACACACACACACACCTACTGTCTCACTATCACTACACACACACACACACACACACACACACATTTTCTCTCTCTCTTTCACACACACACACACCTACTGTCTCACTATCACTACAGTGCTACACACACACACACTCTCTCTCACACACTGTCTCACTATCGCTACACACACACACACATTTTCTCTTTCTCTCTCTCACACACACACACACTGTCTCACCATCACTACAGTGCTACACATTTTCTCTCTCTCTTTCACACACACACACACACACACACACACACACACACACACACTGTCTCACTATCACTACAGTGCTACACACACACACACACACACACACCTACTGTCGCACACACACAGTTATTAAATTTCTTACATGAACATTAAAGTGCAGTGACATTCCTCTACATTGAAGACATTCATGTTAAATTCTATTAAAATCGTATCAATTAACTGAATGTTTATCTGTGAACACATCTGTAATTAATATTTAATTTTGCAGAATGGTGTGAATTTTTCTTTAATTAATTTATGCTCTAAATGTCTATTTATATGTGCGTGTTTATGTTAAACTTGCTTAAATAAACACTTTTACAGATTTTTACACATCTGTCCTTGCATCTGTATTTAAGTATCTGTAAAAATATAATAATAATAATAATAATAATAATAATTACCCCATCACCCCCACGACCCTGAATACAGGATAAAGCAGTGTAGACGATGAGTGAGTTAGTGAGAACAGAAGGACTTTGCTACTTCAGAGTCATGTTTAACCACACACACACACGCACACACACACACACACACACACAGATGTGTTGTAAAGAAATCCACTTTGAGATCTGTGTGTTCAGGTTCAGAGGTTAGTGGGGTGTGTGGAGTGTGTACACACTGGGAGCTGGATGCTCTCGGTTGATAAAGCTCTGCTGGTGAAACTGCGCAAGACCACAGGATACACCTTCATCAACTGTAAGAAAGCACTGGAGAAGTTCAACAATGACATCACACAGGTGAGGTGTGTGTGTGTGCACTAATGATGTGTGTATGTTAATGATGATGATGGTTTTTGTGTGTGTGTGTGTGTGTGCTGGTCCTCAGGCAGAACACTGGCTCCATGATCAGGCACAGAAGGAAGGCTGGAGTAAAGCCAGTAAACTGGGGAACCGCAGAACCTCAGAGGGTCTCATCGCTCTGCTGAGGAAGGAGAACGCTGCTGTTATGGTGGAGGTGAGAAGACTCTTCATTTTACACACACACACACACACCCCTGTTTAACATGTTATTAAAAGGGCTTCTCGTTATAGAGCTGTTAAATTCTCACGTCTGATTGGTCAGATGGTGCGCAGTGTGTTACAACAGAACAGCTAATTAACATGAACTCCAGATTTCTATTCATGTGCACGCTCTCGTACCTTACTGTAGCTAGTACTCTAATACCTAACATCAAAGGAAGGAGTCTCCAGTGTCAGTGTTAAAGTCAGGGGTAAAGCCGTAAGTTTTCAGACTTTTGTTCGACAGAGGAGTTAAAAAAATTTGCTTAGTGAGGGACGAGTGTGTGTAGCTGCTGTAACACACAAGAACTGAAACTAACTCACCTTAAAGGAGAAAAGAATGGAATTAGACATGGTAATTATTAAATCAGATTTCTGTTGGACTCTGTTTACAATGAGGAGTTTGTACGAGAAGTTGATAATCTGATTGAGTTATGACTGATTGTTAATTACTGTGTGTGTGTGTTTCTATCTGTGTTCAGGTGAACTGTGAGACTGATTTTGTGGCGAGGAATAAAACGTTTCAGCAGCTGGTGCAGGACGTGGCCTTCGCCACCATGAAGCATCATCAGAGCAGAGCGCACGCTGGATACGTGAAGGTACTCGCTCTGACCAGAACATGCGCTGTGTTTCATTATGAAAACATCATATAAACACGAGTGTGTGTGTGTGTGTGTGTGTGTGTGTGTGTGTGTGTGTTTGCAGAGTTTAATGTCTGCAGAGGACGTCTGTAACCTCGCTGTACCTGAGGGTTCCTCTGTCGCTGATCAGCTGGCCCTCGCTATAGGTAAATATAAACAGGAAGTGCAACAGTGTTTTAAGATCCGTGTGTGCGAGTGTGAGTGTTGGCATCATCTGTTGCCAGATAGAGGAATTACACATACCCAGAAAATACTAATAAACCCTCCTCTTCATTCTGACTGTGGCTCCGCCTGTCTTACTTTTATCTTGTTATTAATGATGAGTACAGTTACTCAGATTGTGAAAATACATTTAAAGAAAGAATTTGAACAGTGAGCCACACCCTGTCCTTAGTAATATTCAGAATGCAGGTCTTAATGCTTATTAATATTCCTTAGGCCCGTGGTTCTCAAAGTGTGGGGTGTATTCACTAGTGGGGAATACAGACATAACAGGTGGGGCGCAATGAACGGGAGGAAATTAGTGGAAAGTCAATTAAAATAACATCAGTTGGGGTCCGGGAGAAAGAGTGGAAACATTAACGTCTGCGTGTTAACTGCAATGGAACAATATAAGGAAGCTTTCTGTATTATATATGTAATAATCATTCATTCCAATGTGTGTGCTTATGTTTCTGTATTTTTGTAAAAAAAAAAAAAATTTTATTATCAGGCAGTACTAGTCTGGCATTTCTAGTTTCCAGTGTGCTTTTTGATCCTTCAGGCGCTGAACAAAAGGGAAGGTCAATAGCGTCTACGCTTTTTGTTGGTGTGCGCCATTTTGCGATGATCCCTAAATCATTCGATGCGCAGTAGAGAATAATGGGGTTTATGCTTTCAAACATGTATAATTTAAGCGCTTAATCGAGAAAAAGGCGGCTGTAGCTTAAAGACAACGTAGAGAGGAAATATATGCATATGTGTGGATCTTATCTGCAGGTTTATTTACGCAGCTATTGAAGCCGGATATGCGAATATAAAAGTAACTTTACTGCGGTCACAAACCGGGTGTTATGCACTAAAATGCCCCCCTGCCACTGATTTCCCCCCTACATAATCTCTATCAAATATTATATTAGAACATAAATTCATAGGTTTATGAATTACAAATAACAAATGACACCAAATGAATTTGATTATAAAATAAGTAATATAAAAAATACATGTTGTATATGGAATTAAAAAAAATATATAAATTACATGTTTTTTTCATATACATGTATATTTGTATATTGCTTATTTTATATTACAAATAGTTGGTGTTATTTTTCATTATAAACAATACCTAGTGTAAACATTTTTGTATTACATGACAAACCCCATGCAAAATAAATGTGCCACAAAATAAACATTACATGAGAATTTGCATTAATGGTCTCAACCGCTGTCACATGCCTAGGGTTCATTATAATAGTAATATCATATTTAATAATAATAAACCTCTGAATTTATGTTCTAATATAATATTTGATAGAGATTATGTAGGGGCGGCAATCTGTGGCAGGGGGGCATTTTAGAGCATAACACCGGGTCTGGAGCGTACGTAGTGTATACATGTCGCTCCTGAGTTGCCAGTGATCCAGACCCCTCTGCCCTCTGGACCCGTCTAACCCGTCCTGGAGTCCTGCTTCTGGTTGGAGATCTCGTTGCATGGATGCCCCGTGTGGTCTGCCTGGATTTGTATGGTGGCTGGGGATGGTTTCCATTAAGACTGTCCTATCATCGATTGATGCTCTGGGGACCTGTGACTTCAGTTGTTCGATAGCTCAGGACTGGAATCTCCTACAGTCTACCTGAGCCTCCAGGAACAAACTGGACTCCTTTTAATTTTAACACATCTCCTGTTACACTGAACTTCCAGTACACATTATTAAGTTGATCAATCCCTGCTATCCGTTATCACCCAGATGAGGATGGGGTCCCTGTTGAGTCTGGTTCCTCTCAAGGTTTCTTCCTGTTACCATCCCAGGGAGTTTTTCCTTGCCACCGTCGCCCTCGGCTCGTTCATCAGGGACCATCTGATCATTTTGATTCATACACATTGCATACAGACTTACTTCTTTTTATTGTGTAAAGCTGCTTTGTGACAATGTCAATTGTTAAAAGCGCTATATAAATAAAATTGACTTGACTTGACTTGACTAGTGGGCATAATAACATCAATGGATACATTTGTTACATGGACCACAAAAAAGCAGGAGATTCAATTCAATTCAGTTCAGTTTTATTTTTATAGCGCTTTTAACAGTGGTCATTGTCTCAAAGCAGCTTCACAAAATGAAAAGAAAATTTATGGAAGTGTGTATGTGGGAGAAAATGTGGTTAGATAATGAGATTGTCTCTGATGAACAAGCCAAGGGTGACGGCGACAGTGGCAAGGAAACACTCCCTTAGATGGCAATAGGAAGAAACCTTGAGAGGAACCGGACTCAACAGGGAACCCATCCTCATCTGGGTGATAATGGATAGCAGGGATTGATCATCATAATAATGTGTAAGACTGGAAGTTCAGTATAACAGGAGATGTGTTAAAATTAAAATGAGTCCAGTTTGTTCCTGGAGGCTCAGGTAGACTGTAGGAAATTCCAGTTCTGAGCTATCGAACAACTGAAGTCACAGGTCCCCAGAGAACAGCTGTCAGCATCAATCGAGGACAGGACAGCCTTCGTGGAAACCATCTCCAGCCACCACACGAATCCAGGCAGATCACACGGGACATCCATGCTACGAGATCTTCAACCAGAAGCAGGACTCCAGGACGGGTTAGACGGGTCCAGAGGGCAGAGGGGTCTGGACCACTGGCAACTCAGGAGCGACATGTATAGCTCGACAGAGGGAAAGGAGAGAGAGAGAGAGAGAGAGAGAGGAGAAAGCAGAAGAGGAGAGAACAGAAAATAAGGAGAGATGGAAGTTAGGTATGCTCACAGTCAACATGTATAAGGTGAATGTATATTTAGTGCAAAGTGCAAGCAGGGACTCCGGCAGGACTAACTATAACAGCATAACTAAAAGGGAGGAGCCAGAAGGAAACACAAACATGAGGGCTCCCTGTGATGTAAAGCAACCAATCACCTCACCGTCAACAAACCTGAGTGAACAATGAGAGTGGGGAGGACAGCATCTAAACATACCAGTTCACCAGAATACTCTACGTCCATGAGTCCCCCA